>RJWJ010014755.1:0-37391 GCA_004363605.1 Indri indri | reverse complement strand
GGAGGTTCTCGCCCTACGTTTCCCAAATCAGAACTTTCACTTTTAAAAGACTGTTTCAAAACCCTGAAGGTGTCGACAGCATCTCTCCATCTTCAAGCAAGAAGTCAGACGTTAACTAATTTAATCAAAACCGAGGTGGGCAGGACGGAACATGGAAAATACCGTATTGCTGCAGTGGGACCTTTACATGATCAACAAGTAGAATATTAATAATGCCAGTATGAAATGATGTATTTATGGGACAGGTTTTCAGGTGATCGGGATTCAACAAATAGTTTACTGTGCAAGTGTGTTCCTCACTCCACCCGGGCTGCTGCTCTCTGCCGAGCACAGAACCTCTGGCCCTGGGTCCCTGCCACGCCGCATGGTCTGAAACTGCGTTTCTTTATGAAGTTTCTCTCCCGAATGCTGTCGGCCCACAGCCCACCAGCCTTTCCAGCCGTCTCCAGAGCCTGGACCAGACGGCCCTGGTCTTCTGACACCCTCTCTGGCATCCGCCAGCCACAGATGCCACCCACACTTGAGCACCCACCTGTGCCAGCCGCACCTGCACGAGCTCAGCACCCAAAGGGCCACGTCCTGTGGCCTCTGCTCTTAGCTCTCGGGGTGGCCTGAAGCACCACCTGGGAGCCCCACGAGCCCTGAGCAGAAAGACACAGGGGCTCCGGCTTCTCTAACAGGTAGGTGCGTACAGGTGAAACTCACCCGCGGGACCAGGTCCACCTCCGGACCTGCTGTCCTCGAGGTGGAAACATCCTGACAGTGGAACAACCGAGGGTGACCCCCTCACAGGAAAGCGTCTGCTGGAGGCCTAGCGCCTGCCCTTGGTAGGAAGTGGACGTACCGGGAGCCCCCAGCACTTGCTGGGCCACTGGCTTGTCTGGGACCCTTTTCTGTGTGAAGCATAAAAGTAATCTGACATTCAGTTAAGGACGAATTTTCGTTTTAAACCAAATCGTCGATTCTGGAAGACCAGAGGCACCAGGAGGGGCCGGTGGGGACAGTGAACCCGGCAGACACGCACGTGCCCGACGGCTGCCTCGTCCCTCCGAGGTGTCTGCGCGCCCAGCAGAGGCTTTCCAGCCTCCGGCTGGCTGTCCAGACCCTATGGAAACGTACCTGCGGCTGAGGAATGTGCAGGTCCCCGAACTTCCTTCCCCAGTTAAAAGAATATTTCTCTCTGAGACACAGCTGCCCCACAGCTGAAATACATCTGTGGGCAGGAAGGTAACTTTGAAGGATTTTTTAAAAAAAAATCCCAGCAATGAGCACAGCAAGTCTTGGGGCCCCCACCCCCAAGACCCAGCGCCTGGGCCAGCAACAGGACCCAAGGACAGCACTGCCGAAGCGGGTGCCAGAGGCGCGATCGCCACGGTTGGAAGGCTCTAGGTGAAGCGGGGCAGCAGGTCTGAAGCATCCATTTGAAAGTCATCTTTGGGGCTGCGGTAGGAACGGGGTTCACGGAAAAGGGCCCAGGTGGTGGCGGAGACACGTAGGGGAGGCCTTGCGCCAGACCCGGCAAGCAGAGGCGCTTGCGGCGAGACGCAGCCTGACCCCAGAGTGTCCTGACGGTGCCTCGGTAAAACCCGACTCAGTGAGGAAGGAAAAGCACCGAGGCCTTTATTAAAAAGCAAAAATGATTCGCCTAAGCTTGAGTTTTCCCTAATTCAACAGTTACAAAACGAAGGCTCCAATGCCTAAACTTCATTAGGGACCCTCGACCAGGGTGTGCCGGACGACCGTCCGCGATGCAGCCGGCGCCCTCCGCCCCAGACCGACAGGCAGCAGGGGGTGCCCAGCGGGCCTGGGGGGCAGAGCCCCCACCCACGGCACCAGGTGCTGCTCCCCCTCCCCCTCCATCCTGGCTTTCACTCAGGTTGGTTTTATTATCCACTTAGACTGTATTCAAATCTGAATTATTTAACTATTCAAAGGGATTACATTTACATGGAATGAAAATATTTCCAGGAACTTTCCGAACGATTCTGGGATGTTTGGGCTGATTTATGTCACGTCAGATGCCACTGCAGAGCTCAGGGCCCATCAGGGTCACTTACCGCTGGTGTGACCTGGCTGTGTGCCAAGGAGGGTTCACGGAACCACAGCACAGGTGAGCACAAGAGAAAGAGCGCGTTCGGAGTTACTCAACATGGTAAAAGGTAGTGAAGTGTGGCCCGTCTTCCAAAGGCATACTCTCCCTCTGCTGGGCCCTCCAGTCCGCACACCTCGGCCCTGCTCTCGCTGTCCTGCTCTGCACAGAACACCTGGCCAGGTGCACACCCGCATGGGAGCAGGTGCCAGCCTGGCTGGCCAGCGGGGCGTGTCTCTGGCTCTCAGGCTGGCCAGGCCCCCTTGGCCTCCGCAAACTCAACGAGCCAGAGTGTCAGAAGTATTGTCTCGTTCTGAGGCATAATTTGTTTCAGAACATACAGGTTTATTATTTCTGAACAACCACAAAGAAAGTACATTGGTGGACGAACCGCAGAGGAGCCGTATCCTGCTGCTGAGACCGCCCCCGGGACCGTGGGCCCCTGCCCTTCCCCAGGAGCGTTGAGATGGGGCCACCCACCAATCCCACTGCACAGGCGGGGTTGGGACGCTTCTGCCTCGGTTTCCAACAAGAATCACCATCTCTGCCACAGTCAGAGCTCTCGTCTTTCGCAAACGTGAGAAATGGCTCATCACAAACGACTTTTCATTTTCATTTTAACGAACAACCCTTTAGCATTTGCTGGGGTTGAACCACAGGACACGTGCTAGAAATAGAACTGGGCCACGTGTGCTGGCCGGGCCCGTCCTCCAGACGCCATGCCTCCTCCTCCCAGACGGCAGCGCAGGCTGCCCAGGCCAGGCGAGATTGTGACTCCGTGTATGTTGGAAATAAAACAGAGTGAAGCGCGGCAGTAGAAGCCAAGACCTTCCTGCTGGAAGCCGCTGCCTTAGCGCACCGGGGAAAGCGCCGCCAGCCCGGACGGCACGGGGTCAGGCCATGCGGCATGACAGACAGCAACAGCTTCTGAGACGCTGCTCACCCAACAATCTGACAGCGGGAAAGATTTATAAAGGCAAACAGAATGGTCTCATCACAGCGACAAACAAACAACACTTAGTGCTCCGTAAATACGCGCTCCCTGGCGCCCGGGCCCAGCCCTGCACTTGTCCCGCCAGGGGGTGCAGGGGGTTGGGGGATACTCCCCCGGCCCAAGTGCACATCCCTTAAAGCACCACTTTCGAATTCTGTTTTCAGGGAATTAAAAAATATGTCAGTTGTTCATGGCTAGCTATGGTCTTTCTGAGAAAAACCTGGCATAGAACTAAAGTGCCCTGATCACGCCGACGCCGTCCTTCACCGAAACGTCTCTGCAGTGCGAGGGCAGCGGCTGCGACTGTCAAGACTGCAAAGCGTCCCCCAAAGCGCGGCCGGAAGGAACTCCACGCTGTCCCGAGCCGCCCTGCCCTCCAGGCCGCCCCCGCCAGCTTCCTGCCGCAGCCACCACCAGCCTTGGCTCCGGGGCCTGCTGGGGGAGGAGGAGTCAGGGCTGTGTGGTGAAAATGGACTTGAGAATAACAAGTCCTCCAGACTTCGGCTCTGAAGATACCCCTTTTCCACATGTGAGGCGCTAAGCGACAACCAGCAGTGCCCCGAAGGCAAGTGGGCAGACCCGTCTTCGCGGAGGGTTGGACGGCGGCCCTGACACCGGGGCAGCTCCAGCCGGAGACCCAGAGGCCTCAGCCAATTTTCTCCCGAGTTGCCACGGCGACGGTGCTGGCAGGGCCAGGCTGGCCAAAATAACTTAGAAAACAGGAGCCCTGGGCGGGAAGCGGGGCACGCCCGCCTCCCAGCTGATGAGCAAAGCAGCTATTTCCTGAGCCCCAGAGGAGAGGCCTCGCTCTGGGAGGGAAGCCCACGGCCCTGCCTCCCCTGGGTGGAGACAGGAAGATGCCAGGCACCGGAGCAGCTCAGACAGCACTCCCGTCCTGCCCAGGGCAAATTATTTTAAAAATTCTCTTTTCACTTTCCCAACAAATAGTCGCTGGATATCTATTATTTACACCTGCTGAGCACTTTGGAAATAAAGACTCCACCCCTGCCTCAGAGAGCCTCCTTAAGACAGGGGGCCATGAGAGCAGGGGGTGCCCTGAGCCACAGGGAGGGGGCTCAGGGCCTGGGACCGCCCGCCTGGGGTGCAGCGCCCCTTTCACGGGATTCAGACAAGAGACGGCCTCTAGTGCTCAGGGCCAGCCATGTCCTTTTGGACGAAGTGTAAATTTGTGTGCTCGCCACAGTCTATAAAATTCAGTATTATTTTCCTTTGCAACTGACCTCAGAATGATTCAATTAATCATTCATTTATGTATATCCAGACTCGCTCATTATATGCACACATAGAATGCTTTCTAGCAACTTCTCTCTGGCACCATGAAAAGGAGAGGACCCTTCCCAGCTCTGGTCTCCCCTCCCAGAGCTGCCTCCTGCTGCCTGGGATGCCACCCCTGGCCCCAAAGCCCAAAATGCTGGGCTCTAGGTGCCAGCCCCTGGAGGTCACCACCGCCGTGACCTCCGGGGTGGACACGCACAGTTGCACAGTGAGCAAGGCAGCTGTGGGAGCCCCGTCTGCCCCATCCGCGGAGAGAGCCCCCAGCTCCGGGGGGGATGTGTTTCACCACTGAGGACTTCTGTGACGAAGCGCCTGGCCTGTGCGGGGGGGGGCCGTGTCCTGGACCCGCACGTAACCCAAAGCACAAGCGGCTGCCTGCCTCCTGGTCAGAAGGGACCCTGAGCTCACCGGAGTCCCCACATCTGAGGCCTACAGGGAGGGGTGCCAACTGTGGCACCCACCCACACTGATCTGTGCGCTCCCCTGGAAGACCCTGTGGTGACTCTACTCAGTTAGAATCACGTGTCCAAAACATCACAGAAAGGTGCCGGTGACAGCTGCTCACATACAGCTACTGTTTCGCAAGGTCACAGGCACGTGGGGACACAGAGGTGGCCCTTGTCACCAAGCAGTCGCTGAGCATCTGCCCTGAGCCAGACACAGCGCCTGGCAAGGCACAGCCCCCCACCGAGGCCCTGGCAGAACCCCGGTCCCCCGCTCCTGCTTCCTGTGAGGCCATCACCAGCCGGGCCAGAGTGGCTGGCTGGACACCCTCCGCCATGTGGCCTGTGCCGTGTCTCCAGCGAGCTGCCCAGACCAGCACAGGCCCTGGGTTCCACCCCACACCTCTCGCCGGGGCCCACCGTCAGTTATCCACACTGAGTCAACAGCAAGGGGGTGCACGGGGGCCCTACCCTACCCAGCCTGTGGACACACACCAGCCCCGGGAGCCTCTGCCTCAACAGGGTCTTTGAGAGGCCTTCAAAGGTGGCCCGGGATTTGTGGTACCCGACACCTGTGTGGGACCGACTGTCGCACGCGGAAAGTCTGGAGTGGGGTCCTTCCACGGTTCTACCAAGAGCATCTGCTGGATGAACCAAGAGCAGGCTGAGTGCCCAGGGGAAGCTCTTCTGCTGGGACACAGACTTCTACCAGTGGTTGGAAAGGGCTCCAGGAAGGCCCTGCACACCGCCCAGCAGCCGCACGGAGCAGACGGCGTCTCCAGGGCCAGGTGCCCCCTTGCCTGCCCTGGTGCCCACCTGGAACCCCAGCCGGGGGGGCCAAGAGAAGGGAGGAGTGTCCTCCTGGGAGACACGCAGGGAGGAGTGGGCCGTGACTGTCAGGCGGCTCTGGCCTGGCTGGAACATCTCTTCTCAAAGGCCAGCGAGATGTCAGACTTCTAAAGAGAGGGTCCTGAACGTTGTGATCGTCACAGAGGCGGGTGTCCCCGGGGCCAAGGTCCTACCCCTTCCCACGATGCATCACCACGTGGGCCGGGACAGAAAGATGCCGAGAACTGGGAAGAAAGGCGGTATCTGGACATGCGCTGATCTGTCGGGGGTGCCTGTGGTTCAGAACGGAAGGGGGGCGGGAGGAAACCCCGCGCTGGGGGTGGGCTCTGGGGTGACCTTCCTGGGGCCTGGCCGAAGGCCCCAACTGGCTCTGCCACCCGAGCTGCCGTCATTACTCAGTGGCTCTCCCGTTATTCAAGAGTGCCAGCTGGGGGCGGGGGGGGCAGTAGTTTATTTGCTATTTGTTTGTTTTACTGGAACCTTTATTTTTGACACAGAAGAGAAAATGAAAGAAAGGAAAGGCCCGGGTCACGGCACTGTGGGTGTGAACTTGAAAACCGGAGCCGCTTCACCAGACGAGTCTCAAACCCAAGTCCCTGCTCCGAGCTGCGCAGGTGTCAGGGCCAGGGCGCGAACAGGGGGCCGGGCTCCCCGAGGGGCCGCTTCCTACTGCCCTCTGGCACTGCTGCCGACCATCTGTCCCCAGACGACAGCGTCCAAGTCCTGCGCCTTGGACACTCGTCTCCCCTTGGAGAAGCCCCACACGGGCCACCCTGGAAAAGGAGGGGCGTCCTCCCACACGGGGACTCCTTCCAAGAGACCCGGTAACGTCTGACACCAGCAAGCCCACGGAGCGGGCCAGGTGAGCCACCTGCGTCCAAAGCGCGCTCGGCCCACAGGTGGCCTCTCCGCCCCCAGAGCGCGTCATTAACGTCGTGTATTTGTGCCAGTCGCGCCGCGCCCAGGGCGCCCGCGGGGAGCGGGGTCGAGGGCTGGGGGGCGCCGGGACGGAGAGGCGGGAGGGGGCGGCGCAGGCCGGGCCCCCACCCCACGCCCCGACCCGGACCGGGGCGCGCCGCAGACGCCCCGGCCCCGCACCCCGAGCCCCGCACCCCGCGCCCCGGTCCCCGCGCCCCTCCCGGCCCGCCCGACCCACCTTGGGCGGCCGCGGCGGCGCCCTCGTCGCCCTGGTTGAACTCGAAGAGGAAATCGAAGTCGAACTCCTGGTCCTCCAGCCCCGTCATGTCGGGCCGGGGGCGGGGGCCGGGGCCGGTCCGGGGGCGTCCGGTCCGGGTCGGTCCGGCCCGGGGCTCCCTGCGCCCTGCGCCGGGCGGCGCGTCCTCCGCGTAACGTGACCCCCGCCCGCCGCCCCGCCCGCGCCTCCCCCGCCCGCGCCCCGCCCCGCCCCCGCCCCCCGCGGCGTTTCCGGGTTTGCATAAACAAGCGGCTCGCGCCGCGGGTTCCGAGTCTGCAACGGACGCCCCGAGCCCGAGCGCCGCCCGCGGCTCGTGCCCCCCGCCGGCCTGGGCGCTGGCGGAGCGGCCCCTGCACGGCGGGCCGGGCGCCCGGGGCCGCGGGATCTGCTTAAAAGTTAAAAAACAGTTTCAGCCCGCGGGGCCTCCTCCCCCCGCAGCGAGGCTTCGCCCCGCCGGGCCGAGACCGCCGGGCTTGGCGAGGGGCCGGCTCCCCCCGCCGCGGGGCGAGCGCTGCTCAACTGCAGCAAACTCTGGAAATGCCGTTTTCCAGCCCACGTTGCTAAAGAGACGACCAGAAGGTGCAGGAAAACGGAAGGTTCTCCGCAGTTTCCAGAGCTGTGCGCTCTGCACCGGGTGGCGCCGCGGCCCACGGGCCGCCCCGGTCCTCCGCGGGGGCCTGACCGACAGGCCTGGCCTCGCCGGCGGCCACCGTGTCTGCCACTCCCGCCACGTCGGTCCGGCCTGCGACAGCACATGTGCACACCACGGTCCGCGGCGGCCCTGCCGGTCCTGCGCGCAACGCCGCACAGGAAGGCGCGGGTGGGGCAGAGCCTCCGTGCCCGGCGGTCACACGGACGGCCGGGCCCTCTGACCCCGCGCCAGCCTTTGCCCGCTTCTCCCGGCTGTTGGCTCTAACCGCCCCCGAGGTCTTGGCACCAGGTAAAACCGACATCTGGGATTCCATGAGCTCGGTGGCCAAAGCCACTGTGTGTGAGGCTGAGGGCTCCGGCGAGGGAGGGAGCCCAGACTGGAGAGAGGGGTACAGATGTCAGTGTTGGCGACTGCTGGAATCACACGTGTCCTCCTTCCTGCCCCAGGGCACTGCCCGTCCAGAACGGGTAACCTGCCCGCCCCACAGGCTCCTCCTGCGACCCTTTTCAAATGGCCAGTTTTCTCTAGCGATAAACTATAGTTCGGTTTGGCCTGATTTAGTTTCTAATAATAGTGCTCACTTTGAGATGTATGTTGAAGGGTGGTTTTGTTTTAGTTTGCTTTTTTTGCTGACCTTCGGGCAAATGGAAGTTCTGTTTTCTGTTCAGAATCCACACCAGTTCATTTTTTTTTTTAAACTTCAGCCACATTTTTACCCCCACCGAAAAATCACACACAAATAACCGCCCTTATCATCTGTTTAGACGAGAACTTGCTGACCTGCCCCAGATGATGTGGGTCTATGCTTCCCTCCATGCACACAGGCCGCCAGATTCCTGGGCCTCCACGAATGAGGGTGCAGGACTGTTTCGTCCGAGGCTGGACTGGGCCCCTCCCACCTCCAGTTCCCACCAAGGTAGGCAGACGGGGTGGCTCGGTACCAAAGGTGCCCCTTGCACCTTAGGAGCACCTCCCCCACCTGCTTCCTTCCTGCGAGTGGTCTGGAGCTCCTGGTCTACACTCGAATCTGCCAATTCAACACACACGCTTGGTGGGAGCCTTGGGCCGGGCTGCTTCCTCCTGGGGCTGAGGGGACTTTAATGGGATGCAGAGCTCCAGCGCTGGGTGTGACAAAGCAGGGTGCCCCAGCCTTGGCATTTTCTAATCTGGATTAGGACACAATGCCATGAAGTTAAGTGGCTGGGAACAGGGTGAGCTTTGTTCCCCTGGAGCCTGGGGCTTTCTGTCTGGAGTGGCTGAGGCTGGGTGGCTACCTACCCGTGGCCTTTCTCGGCATTTTCCCGGGGACCAAGCGCCAGCCCTCAGCAACAACGGCACCTACTGGGCTTCCACCCAGATCTCCTTAACCTGGAGGGATGTGCTGGGCTGGCCCAGCCACTCACGCCCCAGCGGGGCCTGCTCAGGAAAGACACATCTTTCCCCGGCAGCCCTCGGTGGCGCAGACGGTGAAGCGTTCTTCCCCAGGAGGTCGGTCTGTCTACGCAAGGGATTAGATCATACTCTCTGCTCAGCCCGATTTTGCGGTCCTTACAAAATATGCCAATACGGGTTAGCGAAGGGCTTCACGGCCTCTGTGCACTGTCTCCCAGCAGGGCCGTTTCCAAACTTGTTTTCTTAACTGGGAAACACTGAAAAGAAAAAACCACTATGTTCGTCGTGTTTTTACCTCTTGAAAGAGATAAAAAGATCTTTATTACAGGATGGAACACTCACTCTTTGAGTAAAGAAATCCAAACTTTGAAAACCCTTCATTTTTTTACAGCAGTGGAAGAACTATGGGGGAAACAAGTGTGCAAGGATTCAAACTCAAAATCCCAACAAAAACTATCTATAAACCCTTCTAACAGCAAGAGCTCATGGTGCAAACGTTAAAAAATTGCCTGATGTGTAAACATTCAAGTATTTCTGGGATGAAATGGCAGATAAGCAACATCGATGGGCCTCCTGGGCCCACGGTTCAGAGCCGGGCAGGTGGGCAGGGCCCTGGGGACGCTCGGCCTGTGCTGGCCGTGGCCAGGCTCCCCTGGGCTAAGGCGGCCTAGCCCGCTGCTGTCCCAGGCGAGCGGCCTGTCCGTCCATCACAATCGTGAAGGAAACGCAGCATTTTGGTCAAGTGCCCGTCAGGAGGACGTCTGCCCTTACACAACGCAGGACCGGCAAGTTTGCCAGCTCGGTTTAAACAACTTAAATAAAATACTTCAGAGCTGACAAGGAATTTGAAAAGGTATCTCCCCATTCCCACCAAGCATCTGCCATCCTAATCCCTACCCGGGAGGCTAACCATCCCTTTACACTGGATTTTCAGACACCTGCAGGAGCCACCTGGGTGGTCTGTTGCTGAGGTGGGTCTTTTACGGGGCTGGGAACCTGCGGCCACTGGCTCTCCGCACCGTGGGTGGGGGACACAGGCTTACGCCATCTTTTTACAACCGAGCAGCAGCTTGAAATTTGGCGGCCCCTTTTCAAGCTTTCCTGAAACACCCTCCCGGGTTGGAACTCTCATCTACCCGAAGGCAGAACCGCTCCAATTAGGGGCTGTGCTGGGACCCTGCGTTCCATCGCTTCTGGTGCTGCGGGCCCGAGAGCCCCAGGCGAAGCGGCCGGGGGGCTCCCCCCTGGACCCAGCCAGGTGCGCAGGGCACCGGGAAGCGCGGCTGAGACCCATCTGGGGGCGCAGGGCCCCCAACCCGCACTCGTCTTCGCACCAAAGGGTGACTTGCCTCACTTGGGGAGGCACCCTTCACTCCCAAAGAAACCTCAATTCATTCCCAAGTGTCCTTTGTGGTTCTGACGGCCCTGACCCCTCCCGGTCCCCAAATCGCTCGCTTTTGAGCCGTTTTTACGCCGAATCCGCGGGAAGGCTGCCCCAGCCACCTCCAAGTTCGCGCACTCAGCGCTAGAGAAGAGGAGACACCTATTGGCAATAAAGCGCGCTCGGAATCAGGGCTGCTCCGGGGAACACCCGGGACACGCGCCCCAATCCTCGCCGCGCCAGGCCGCCCGAGCCCCTCCCCGCGCACAGACCCCGGCCCGGCCCCTCACTCTCGGGGCTGGGACGCCGGCGCGCGGGGGCAGGGGCGCCGGCCAGGGGCGAGGGCGCGGCCCGGGCTGCTGGGGGCCGGGGGACCCCAGGGACCGGCGGCCGCGCCGGGCTTACCTTCCTCTGCCGACTTCATGGTGCCGCCGGCGGGCGGCGCGGGCCCCAAAGTTTCTCCGCTCCCGAAGGCTGCAGCCGGAGGGCCGAGTGGAAACTTGGAAGGGACTGGAAAGCTGGTACTTGGCATCCACGCGGCGGCAGCGGCGGAGGAGGAGCGGCCGAGGAGGCGCAGGAGCGGGCGCCCTGAGCCGCCGCCCGGGCTGGGTCCCCGGGAAGCCGGACCTCTGCCCGGCGGACACGCGCCCGGCCCGGCTCAGCGCCGCGCGCCCCGGGGAAATGTCATTGAGGGGCGTGTGCGCGCGTGGCAGGCCCGGCTGCGGCCCTGGGACCCGAGCGGGCGCCCCTGTGCCCGCGCCCGGCCGCTGCGACCCGCACGGTGCCTCTGCCGGCGAGTTCGGAGTCTGAGTCTCGCTCTGACGCAGGGCCGCGCGCTGCCTCCGGCCTTTTTAAAGCTGGAAAACACCTCCCCCGCCTCCCGCCCGCCCGGCAGCTCCCGCGCCCCCTCCCTGCCGTGACATCACGCCCCTGCCCGCCCGAGCCGGCGCGGGGCCCGAGGGACAAGTCTCCGAGCGCTCGCCGGGCGGGCGGGCGGGGCGCGCGGGCAGGGACGGGGCGCACGAGGGGGTGCGGGGGGGCGTCGGGCAGGGCGCACGAGGCGGGCGGGGAGCGACGTACGGGGGGGAACTGGGGCGCTGGAGGGGGGTCGGCGGGGGCGCGCGGGCAGGGAGGGGCGCGCGAGGGGGGCCTGGGGGCGGGCGGGGGGGACTTGGGGTCGGGGGGCGCCCAAGGGGAAAGCAGTGCGAACGGGCCGGACCGGACGCCGAGTCCACGCGGGTGTCCTGAGAGTCCCACTCGCTTTAGTGCGAGGGCGGGGGCGGGGGCCGGGAGGGGCGCGGAGAAAGCCCTGCATGCTGAAGTCATTATGTAAAATCGCAGGCTTCCCCTGCTGTGGAAATTTGGAAACGCGCTCCACTGGCAGGCCCTAGAAAGGAAATTCCCATCCCGCTAAATTACTAACAGATTGCATGGCCGTCCCGGGACGTCGAGTTATTGTCCTTTTTATTCTGTAAATATCTGCGCGACTAGACCGCCCGTCGCAGGGCGGTGGCGGAGCCGCGCTCACCTGCCGCGGACGCGTGCGCCCCTGGGCCGGGACACCGGTGCCGACGTCGCGTTTCACTTTCCGCGTCCCCGCTGGCCTCGGGGCAGGGACCGAGTGTCGGGCAGTCGCACGTCTGGCGCACAGAAGTCGCGAATCTGCACCGCGCGGCCCCGGGTGACTGAGCGCGAGTCGCGTCCGCCGCGGGGCCCGGTGGCTCCCGCTGGGCAGACGCTGAGAGCTCGAGGGTGCCCGCCTCGAGCCGTCGCTTCTGGCTCGTTCCAGCAGCGTCGACTCAGCGCGACTAAAGCCCCCTTTCGGCCGCAGCTCTCAGCCGGGGGAGTGCGGCGGGGGGGCCGGCTCGCCCCGGGGCGCAGAGCCACTCTCGGGCGTCCCCACCTACAGCCCTCGCGCGCCGAGGACCGGCCGGTCCGTGGAGAGGAGGGGACCCCGCGAGGATGCCCGGGGCGGGGGGCTTCCCGCGAGAGCGGCCGCCGCTGGGGGGCGCCGTCGGCCCTGCGGTCCCCTCCCGAGTCGCCACGGCGAGTCCTGCTGTGCCGGGACCCGGGTGCCAGGATTTCGCCGGAGAGTTTCCGTCCCCCGCCCCCTTCCCCCCCGGGACCCTCGGGCGGGGCTGCCCGCGGCGCGGGAGGGGCCGGAGCGGGGGAGGGTTGCCCGCCGCGGACGCTCTTCCTCCGGCTCCCGCTCCTCCTCTTCCTCCCCTGCCTCCTCCTCCTCCAACAAGTAATTTTTCACCCGATCCAGAAAAGCTCTCTTTTCCTGTCTGCCCCGAGAGCTCTCCGGTGCCCCCCCGCTGGCGGAGTCCCCGGTCTGTTTCCCTCTGTTTAATGCCGTTGCCGGGACCACGGTGGCCGCGCGCCAGGGCGCAGCGGTTCTGCAGGCGGCGGCCCCGCGCGCCAGCCCGGCCTGTGCGCCCCGGCCCGCGCCCGCCGCCGCCTTCCTCTTCCTCCTGCCTCCTCGCGAGGTTTGTTTATAGCTGCCGCTAGGAGAGACGTTACACGGGTTTTATTTTAAGAATTGGTGATGACTAACAAAGTTAAAAGGAGCTTAGGACAGAAAACAAGACTATTTTTAGATTGCTGTTGTTTCTGTGGATTATTGGGGCAGATGCACCTATAGGAGCTCGCCATTCAGAAGCCCCTCCGGGTGCCAAACCCTTCCTTCTGGAGCGCGCGGGGGCCCTCCTGCGCCCGTCCTGGGGTTTCCAGACCCGCGGGCAGCGGTGCCGCCTCGGTTCCCCGCCACTGCTGTGCCAGCGCCGCTGCCGCTGGCGTGGGCGTTTCCAGCGCTGGCCCGGCCGACTCGGGGTCCTCCTGCCGGGAGCGCGGGGACCCGCCCGCCCTCGCCCGCGGCGCCTCCGCACACGGGCGTCGGGCAGGGTGTCTGGCCCGGGCGGGGCAGGTGCGCCCCCCTTCTCCCCTTCAGGGAACCGCGTGCCCAAATGCCACTTCTTGCTCGTGAAAGTCACGTAACACCACCGCAGTTAAATGTGAGTATTGTATCCCGTTCCCGCCGAATCTGCGTTCGGAGCTACGGTCACCGCAGAACCTCTCTGCTAGGAGCGTCTGACTCAGCCCCTCGAAATGGCAAGTGTGGGTCCGCCTCCTCCGGCAGCTCCTGCTGCAGCGGGGAGGAGCGCGGCCGCCCAGAGGTGCTGGGCAGTGGGCCTGGGGAGCCGGCGCTTAGCCAGAGTCTGGGAATTGGGGTTAAATTAACAAACCAAATTGTGGAAAAGGCTATTTACTTGCAGATAAACTGCTGAATTTTTTTTAAAAAGCCAGTAAGAGTGAATGTCGCAGACATGACTGGAGTTACGAAAGGTTATACACCTGTCAGCACCTCCAGACTTTGCTTTCTAAAGTTTGGGGTGTTCTCGGAGATCCATAGTCTGGAGTTGAGAGATCTGCTCTGCGCTTTCACGTGTAAAGTATCTCTGCCCCTTCCTGGAACGTTGTCAGGGCCTGCACGGGGCTCCCTGCCTGAACTCTTAGCCCAACCACCGACTTCATTCCCCACCCCAGGTCTACAAACTCAGATCATCCGTCAATCAACCAGTCACCTCCCCTCCGCTGGGCACATGCCCAAGGCATTAGGACCAGGGCCACACTGCTGAGCATGGCACCTGATGTCCTTCAGCTCCACGTCCCCTGCCTGCAGTGGCCACAAAGGAGGCTCCTCGCCTGAAACACACACCTGAGACTCTGGAGATCTCCCCCAGCTCCATTTAGTCGCTCACCAACTGCTTACTGGACCCCAGAGCCTTCCTCCAAGCCACCGTCCTCCCTGCACCGGGGGTGCTGTGACAAGCCTCTGCTGACTCCCCCTCAGGCAGTGGTTAAAAGAGTCTGTTCTGTGGCCTGGAATGTGCTCTGTGCTGGAGAATGCCCCGCGCACCTGGGGGCACAGGTGCCCCGCTGTGCTCGGCGCAGCCTTCTGCCGATGTCCGGAAGGTCTCACTGGCCGACTGCTATTCGCGTCTTGTGTTCCTCGTTGGTCATCGCCTGGTTGTTCCAGCCCTTGCTGAGAGTGGGGCGCTGGAGTCCCCACTCTATCGTAGACGCCCATTTCTGCTTCCATGCTGCGAATTCTTGCTTCGTGTGTTTCGGAGCTCTGTTATTAGGAGCACGTTTACAATTGTTATGTCTTTCTCATGAATCAGCCCTTTTATCGTTATGAAACATTCTCTATCTCTAGTAGTACTTTTTGTTTTAAAGTCTGTTTTCTCTAACGTTGGTGCAGCCATTCCAGCTTTCCTTAGGCACTCTTTGCATGGTACGTCCTTTTCCATCATTTTGGTTTATGTACCTTTGAGTCTAAAGTGTGTCTCCCGTAGACAGCATACGGTTCGATCGTGTTTTTTATTCATTCTGACAATCGCTGCTTTTTGATTGGACTGTTAAGGATATAGCGGGATTTACATCTGCCCCTTTACTTTTTGTTGTCTATTTTTCTCATGTCTTTTTTTCCCTCTGTTCCTCCTTTCTTTGCAGTAAGTATCTTCTAACGTAGATGGTTTTTCTTACTTTTAGTTATTTCTTTAGCAGTTGCTCTAGCCTTTGCTGTATACATCACAGTCAGCTCCAGATTTATATTAGCTGCTTTCCAGCAACGCACAGAGACGCTGTTCCCATGCAGTCGTCTTCCTCCTTCCTCCTTTCCATGGCGCGACGTTCTGCGGTGTCACAGACGGCAGCGTTACACACGCAGCGATAGCCGTGACCGTCATTATGTGGCCACCTGGCCCAGCACAGCTCTGCTCCTGCCACTTCCTTTGTGTTGACACCGGCAACACGTTATACACGTTACATCGTGTTACATTTCTGTAAGTTATAGGCCCAACATTACATTGTAGACACATTATTTTACACAATTGCTTTTTAAATCAGAAGGAGGAGAAAATGTACGTTTATATTGTCTTATAATGTTACATAATTTCCTTTACTGGCACTCTCTTTTTTTTCCTGCGGCTTCAAATTGCTGTCCAGGGTTTCTTGCTTCCAGTCGGAAGAACTTCCCTCAGAATTTTTTGTAAGGTGGATATGGTAGCAAGAGATTTTCAGTTTTTCCTCACCTGGGAAGGTCCTTAGTTCACCTTCATTTTTGAAAGCAAGCTCTGCTGAGTATAGGATTTTTGGTTGACAGGTTTTTTTTTTCCCCTTTGAGCACACTGGATGTTACCCCACTGCTTTCCGGCTTCCGTAGAAGTCAGATGTTAAACTTATCGGGGTTCCTTTGTGACAAATCATTTTATTCTTTCTGCTTCTGAGATTTCTTCTTTGTCTTTGACTTTCACCATTTTTATTACAATGTATCAGTTTGTGAGTCTCTTAGAGTTCACCCCACTTGGAGCTTCCTCAAACGTAGGTTACTGATGTTCAGTGAATTTGTGACATTTTCAGCCATTATTTCTTTTAATATTTTTTCATCTCTTTTCTGTCTTTCCTTCTGGCACACCCGTTCTGTGCGTGTTAGCGCCCTGGACAACGCCCCTCCGTCCCTCTTTCTCTACGGCATTAGTTTCCTTTGTTCTCTTCTCTGTTACAGGTTTGCGTGATCTCCATCAATCTTCCTTCCAGTTCCCTGATTCTTCCTTCTGCCAGATCGACTCTGTTGCTGAGCCTCTAGTAAATCACTGTGGCTGTGCCTGTCGACCCCAGAACCCCCGCACATTTGCTGACAGTCTCTGCCTGATGTGACACTGTCATCACGCCTTTTACTTCTTTAATTAAGATTTTCTTTAGTTCTGTGAACATATAATGAATATTTTGAAGTCCCCTTCTGTAAATCCAACATCTGGTCATTCTCACAGGCAGTTTCTGTTGTCTGTTTTCTGCTTTTGATGTATGGATTACACTTTTGTGTTTCTTTGCACACCTCACTATATTTTGTTGGAAGTCGGCCACTTTAGACAATATATTGTAGCAAACCTGGGCACGAGTTTCCCCGTGTGGGGCTTGTTCTTATTATTTGCTTATTTGTTCAGTGACTTCCAGGATTACTGCGGGGACGGACGTCTGTGTCCCCTCCCTGCATGTTATGTGTTGTTCCTTGGTAGGTGCAGCTGGGGTGTGCCCAGAGTCACCTGGGATGACGGGATTTAGGCAGAGACCTTCCTCTCCCCCCGACCACAGCAGCTGTTGGACTGGACTATTCTATGGTTTCCAACAATGTCCAGGCCATAAATTGCTCTACAAACTAATCCCACCAACTTGTGCCTGCTCTGAAGGAGGGTTTCTGAGGTCCACATCTGTATTTGTTTCGACCTCAGGAGGTCCCCCGGATGTTCGATTCCCTAGTTCTCCTGGACGTGGGCCAGCTGCAGTCTAGGTCACACCGTCGTCGAGTGCGTGACTCTGCCCACCGCCTCCTGTTCTTGAGAGCACCTCGGAGGAAAACGTCCCCCAGCTCTGCTGCCAATGAAGTCAGTTCCTCGGGGAAGGAATTAGGTGCTATCTCTGTTACTTTCTGCTTCTCCCTCCAGGAGAAACCTCTGAGCCAGGGGCTGGGCCAGCAGCGAGCTCCAGTCTGAGCAACACCCCCTCCAGGAGCTGAGGTCCCATCGGCTCCGCTCCAGGCCTGGAATCGCCCTGAGCCTGCGCCCCATGTGGAGCAGGGATGGGAGGTCTGCTGGGGAGCCCCCACCCTCCAGCAGACTCCCCAGGGCCCCGCCTCAACAACAGGCAGGTGGGGAGGGATGAGGAGCACTGGGCTTGCCCCCCAGGGCTGAAACTCTCTGTCTGGCAGCCGGGGCGGGGGCTCCGTCTTTGGCTGCAGCAGACACACCTGAGCGGGGTCCCGCCTTGCTGAGCTGGGAGGGGAGGAGGGGAAGAGGGGAGGGTTTTGGTTCAGTTACCATAGACTTCTTGTCAACTATGCATAGATATTTTTCAATAGATGTTTTTTCACTTGCTGTTTGCCCTGTAGGACCATTTCCGGAGACTCTAATTAAATGACTGGGGTTTTCAAACTCACTGCGCCAGTTTCCTTGGGGTGCATGTTAGCTCAGCTCACGCTCAGCCAGACGCCAAACCCCCACAGCTGAGCTCGGGCCCAGCCCCCCACCTGTGAGGACCAAAGACGTACTCACCTCGTGGCTAGGGTGGGACGATCGCCAGGCTTGCATCAGTGACAGGCACCTGCTGGTTGCGCGACACATCGTAATCCTTATTTCAGAGCAGTGCTGTTGTGGGCTTAATTGCGTCCTGCAGAGACAGTGAAGCCCTAACTGCTAGCACCTGTGCATGTGACCCAACTGGAAAGAGGGTCTTTCAGCTGTAACTGGGTAAGACGAGGTCATCATGGAGCCCAGTGGTGGCTGCTGGCTCATGAGGAGACACAGGTAAGGAGGTGTCACGTGATGTCGTGGGCGCGGTTGGGGTGAAGCCCAAGAGCACTTGAGGCCCCCAGCAGCTGGAGGGCCAGGAAGGACCCTCCTTACAGGCTTTGGACGAGCACAGCCCCGCCGACCCTTGGCTTGTTTGAGCTGCCAGTGTGTGCTCACCTGCTGTGGCAGCCCTGGGGACTGGCGCGGTGGCAATGGTCCCCATATCCCTCCAGGATGCCATGTCACACCCTGCGTCCTTCCCTGGTGCCGCCCTTTCCTCAGGGGCCTGGAAGTGCCAGGCCACGCCCTGCCAGAGCACCTGCTGCGGAGTGTGGCCCCCAGTGGGCACCAGTCCTGGGGCTGCCCCCACCATGCCCCCGGGTGCAAACCCCACCGGGGCCCAGGAGCCCCAGGCCTGAGTTCTCTTCCTCCTGGGGAAGCTCCAGGTCCTGAGGCTGACGTGGCGAGAAGCAAGGCCTGAATCCTGACCTGAGAGTGGCCCGAGGTCTTCTCCGTGGTGAGGGAGCAGGTCCCTGCTCCGCTCGGCCTGCTTTGATTTGGGATTCTGTGCACACGACGAAAGGAAGCCTGGTTCGTGGAGACTGTGCCAGGAGCCAAACCGCAGCCAACCTGCCGCAGGGCCTTTTCCTTCTCGTGGCAGGCAGGGCTGGCTCGGAGCGATGAAAAGCAAACAGCTTCCAAGTGGGAAGGCAGGCAAGCGTGTGAACACTGCGCAAACCCCGCATGGCCCGCGGCTCCATCTGGGCCTGCGCAACATGCTAAGCAAGAAGAATGTCTGTTTTTACCTTGATTTCTCTTGGGAAACACCGTGGGGCTGTGCTGACATTCCCGTAGAATGTGCGGGTCTGGCTGTGCGGGGGAGAATACTGCACGAGCTTCGCACCAGGCGGGAGACATGGCCCCTTCCTTCCCCGGGGGCCCCGCTGGCCCAGGCCGGCCCGAGGCTGACTGCAGGTTCCTGGAGGTCTGACCGTCCGCGCTGAGCTTTACCTCTAAGAGGTCAGAAATGTGCACAAAGGCCGGGGCACAAGTTGCTCTGCACTCCGGAGCCTGTCTTCTCTGCGAGGGACAAGGAATGGCCGTCACCAAACACACCCTCCCTGGCGCGGGGGCTGTGGGGGTGGGGCTCGGAGTCGCATGACACCTTGGGGACCTGCTCTGCACCCGCTCTGGCCTGGTGGGAAGTAAATCATGTGTTTAACTTCTTGCAAGATTTTGAGTTTATCCCTGTGAAATCAACAATTGTTTTCCTCTTGCAAAATAATACTAGTTTTCAAATGGCAATATTCTAACCTTTTTCTTCAAACTGCTCGGTTTACCCAAATCGGCTCAATTAAGTAGCAACCCGAGGCAACCCGTTTTGCCCCAGCCTCAGATGGGCTGTTCCTTTTATTTTCCTTTTTGATGCTAAATTACTTTCATTTTTTACATGTGCACAGCATTCTAGACTGGAGAGCCGGAGGCGGCTGGCAGAGAGCGGGAGGGGGCACCGCCCTGCCCGCCGCACGCCTGGCCGGGCAACAAAACCCACCCGAGACGTGGGCCGGAGCCATAGCTCGGGTTCACCGAGCTTCCCAAACTATTTTTAAAGTGTTTTGGTTCAATAAAGCTCTAAACAAGTTTTGCCAGGCACTTTTTCCATTAATTTTTAAACTGGAGTGAATTTCAAGGGAAATTTAATCCATGTGTTTCTGATTCATTTACACTTAACTCATCAAGATGTTGTGTTGGAACCGTTTGATGTCCAAGAAGACGAGGAGCTTTTTATGAGCCTGCTCAAGCCTTTTTTTCTTCTTAGAAACAGGAAGTGGCGTCTTGCCAAAGTGTAAATGAACATAAACTCCTCAACAATGATGTTGTTTCAAATCTCAGACCCGACGGGCGCAGGGCGGCCCCCGGCCCCCTGGGTTCTTGGCCTGCGCCACAGGCCCCTCGCCGGGCGGCGGTGGGCTCTGCGGCAGCCCCCCTCCCACAGTCCCCCCGGGCTTCTTTCTTTCTTT
This sequence comes from Indri indri, assembly GCA_004363605.1. Taxonomy (NCBI): domain Eukaryota; kingdom Metazoa; phylum Chordata; class Mammalia; order Primates; family Indriidae; genus Indri; species Indri indri. The sequence continues at coordinate 17,730 of RJWJ010014755.1, read as the reverse complement.
AAATTGCGGTAAAGTACACATGACGTAAAATTCACCGTCTTAAATACTTTCGAGCATAAAGCATTAAGCACATTCACATTGCTTTGTGGCCGTCACCACCATCCGTCCCAGAACTCGCTCTCATCTTCCCAAACTGCAGCTCCGTCCCCGAGAAATACTAACCCCCCAGCTCAGCACCCACAGCTGCCGTTGCACTTTCTGTGAATCTGAGACCCCAGGCCCTCCTGTGAGTGGAACCGCACAGGGTCTGTCCTCTGACTGTCCCCAGGGGTCATCCATGTCGTGGCCCCTGCCAGGACCTCTTCCTCCATGGGCTTGGGGGTGGCCAGCGCTGGGGGCATCCACCCATCCAGGCGTCAGGACACAGGGCCTCCTTCGCCTCTGGCTGCTGTGAACAGAGCCCTCTTTCCGTCCCTCCTGTGCACACCTTGGCGCAGAACCGCCGGGTCCCATGGTGATTCTGCCTTTAGCTTCCTGAGGAGCGGCGGCTGCTGGGCTTTTAGGTGGCGTCCTCGTGGCTGGCACGGGGCAACCTTGCACGGACGCCCCCTCCCTACATGAAGCTTTGGCTCTGGCCTCTGACCCGGGCAGGGAGCGAGGTGGGGTCGGCTCAGGGGGTCCTGTCCTGGTGACAGGATGGCAGCGACAGCGGCTGGAAGAATGTGGTTCTGCCCAGGCCCTCGGGGGCAGGGCCCCCAGCTCGGAGCTGGGAGGCCCGGGGGAGGGGGGGCAGAAACAGCCCAGCTGGTCCACAAGCTGCGTGGGGGTGGCCCTGTTGCTGCTCCCCCCACCCGGCTCTGTCCCTCTCTCAGCACCTGCCAGCAGGTGCCTGTTCACCTCCGAGGGCCGTGGGGCTCCGGTCCTCACTGTGTCCTCACAGGGGGTGGGGCACGCAGGGTGTCCCACACCTGCAGCGCGTCGGGCCTGGGCAGCCCCTCCTGGGCACCGTAATGGGTCCTGGGCCACCAGGCACGGAGCTGAGAGATGGCCCAGCCAGCCTGGGCGTGGTCAGCTGGGCGCGGGGTGGGCAGCCCTGTGGGGTGGTGCCCCCCCTTGGCCCACTGCCCCAAGTGGCTCCTGGGAACCAGCTCTGGGAAGGGGGTGCAGGTGACAATGGCCCCGTCCGGCGGTGAGTGCTGGGTGTCCACGGGGTATAGGGACTCTCAGAGCCCACGGGTGGCTGTGATGGGGCAGAGGGGACACAGGGTGAGGGGGGCCGAGCAGGGTCCCACTGGGAGACAGCAGCTGCCATGGGTAGGGTGCCGGGAAGGGTTTTCCAATGCCCCTGTGCTTAGGTTTTGGCATTTTGGGGTCCACCACCCTGGGAGGTCTCCCATACCCTCTAAACCCAACTCTTGGCTCCAGGACTTACCTGTTGCCACCGAGCGGGCACCTTCTGGCACTTTCTGGCTTCTCCCTGCTCACCCCAGGCCGTCCTCATTAGCTTCCCGTAGGTCCAGCCCAGGAAGTCTGAGTTCCGGAGCTCCGTGGGTTTTCCGAACATGCAGCCTCACTTCTTAGCCAGGTTCCTCCTGGCCACAGCCCCGACGACCCCACTGCGACCACCTCTGACCCGTGCTGCCTGTGGGTGCCCGACTCCTGGGTTTCAAGGTCATGGAGTGCACAGAACCCCGAGACCATCTGATCTCTGACCCCTAAGATCCCAGAGCCAGGTTGGCCCAGTGGATCCATTTCTGGGCTTCTAGCACCCCCTTCTGGAAACTTCAGAGGTTACACCTGTTCCCGGCGGCGCCAGCATGGGCTGGCGATGCATGGAGGAGGGACGCAGGCGAGAGCCTGGGCCCTGGAGGGTGGGCAGGGTGGCGAGAAGCAGCGTCTCCTGGTCTCTAAGTGCCCCAGGGGCTTGCGGGGCAGGAGCAGCTCCAGACATCAGCTCTTCAGGACACAGAGCAGCGTCCGAGAGGACATGTCCCCTCCAGGGGTGACCCCAGCCCTGCACACCGTCACTGACCAGCACCCCCAGGTCAGGGCAGAGAGGGGACCCGGCCAGATGCCCAGGGCGGGGCAGGGCTCGATGGAGGGGGGTCCAGTGCGTCTGCTGCCCAGGACGGCATGGGCCCTCCCAGCACCGGGAAGCTGGCTGGGGACGGGGGAGCCTGGTGTGATTCCTGCCGCTTTTCTGGACCTCTAAAGTCACTCCAAGATGAAGGGTTTTCATAAAGGACATACAGGCCGGTCCCTGGCTTCAGGGTCCAGAGGCTGGGCCCCTTTCTGCAGCTGCCAGGTCCAGCCCTGTGCAGGGGCAGCTCCTGAGGGGGACTGGGGGGCTCGTTTGGCTGCATGGGGACCTCTCAGCGGTTCTGACCCCAGAGAAGGCCATAGGGACCCTGAGGTGGGAGAGCAGGGGGGACCAGGAGGGCGGTAGGGGGTGGGGAGGGGTTGGGGTGGCCCTCTGCCCCTGGGGAAGCGTCATGGGCTCTGGGCTGCGGGAGCCCTGTGGGGAGACGGCGCCTTTCCCGGCCAGTCCTGAGCCCACCCTCTGGTGCTGGTCCACAGGGAGCCTTGGGGGGGAGAGCAGGAGGGGACCCTCGGCTGTGCCCCATCGTCCCGAGGTCTTGCGCCCTCCCGCCCGTCTCCCAGGCCCTCCCGCCCTGCAGGACTGTGCTGGGTCTCCCTGCGGAGTCTCCAGGCCCCCGGGAGCAACAGGGGTTCCCCAAGGCTGGACCTCGGAAGCTGGGGCGAGGATGGCCGTCTGTGGGCTGCGCCCAGGGGCCCGAGTGCCCGGCCTCACCACACTGGGGCCTCCTCCAGGTGTCGAGACCCCCGGGCAGCTCCTTCCAAGTGCAGCTGCATGTCCAGGCCCCCGCAAGACGCGCTGCGCTGGGCAGGGGAAGGGATCCTTGGCCGCAGCTCCTGCCGGAGCATCCCAGCCACTGGACACGGAGCCACAGCTGCTGGGTCAGGGCTGAGGAGAGGCCTTGGGGAGGATCGAGGGGAGATCCGGGGGGTGGCCTGGGCCCGAGGGGGCTCCGCCTTCAGGGCCGTCCCTGCATTCCGGATCCCCGCAGGGTCTCGGCTCTCCCTTTGCCCCCAGAATGGGGTCCTGTGTCAGGGACGGGCTCTCTTCTTGGGCCCAGGAAGGAGCCAAGTCCCCGAGGGGAGGGTCAGTGAGGTCCCCCCGCTATGCTCAGGGACAAGGTCCTGGCCGGCACGCTGCCCACCGACCCGCGCAGCACCGGGGGTGGGGTGGGGCGGGGGGAGGTTGGCCGGCAGCGAGCAGGATGCAGGCTGCAGGCGACCAGCCTCCCACGGCGGCAGGAGCCGGCTGCAGCGGCCCCCGCACCTCCTACGCTTTTTGGGATGGGAGCCCCCTCGTCGCCTGGCGACAATAGGCAGGACGTTTCACCAGGAGAACACGGGGCGGTGCTCAGTGCGCACACCTGGTCGCTGCGCTGGCCCTCGTCCGGGCAGGTCCATGTCATCTGGGCGCCACTTCACCTGCCGCCCGGCCCGCGGCCGCTGGAGCAGCTTAGCACTCGGCCCACCGCGCCCACGGGAGACTCTGCAAGAGGGCGGCGGGCGCGGTCCTGGACGGCTGTCTTTCTGCCGTGCCCACCCCAATCCACAGGACACACTCTCCACCCTGACCTCCACCCTCCCGGGCTCCCTCTGCCTGCCAGGGTGCCCCCTCCCCTGCCCTGTCCCTCTCCGCTGGTGCCTGTCCTGTTTGAGCTGCTTCTCTGAAAGTGTCTGACAGCGTCTCTGTCGGGCCACCTCAGCCTCTGGCTGAAGCGTTCGCTCCACTTACGGAAGCCTCGCTGCCTTTCCAAGACGTGGAGGGCAGAGCGGTGTGGTCCGGCCTCTCTGGAGTACGGGACGGCCTCCGGGCCCTGGTGCTGGGGCTTCAGGAGGAGCCCTGCTCTGCCACTGCTGCCACAGGTGGGGGACGAGCTCCCAGCTTGCTCGGTCCACACTGCTGGGGTCTTGCTGCTGCCACCTCTTTGCTGGGCCCTAACCGGGAGAGGAGGGAGCCGATTCTGGCTGCCCGGGCTGTGGGAGCACAGGCTCTGGAAATGCGGCGCAGCCCTCTCTGACTCAGAAGTGCCGGGAGAGAAGGCTGACTGTGCACCCGACCTGAGGCTCATCAGAGTTGGTCTCGAGGTTGTACCGAAGTGTTATTTCCAAGGGTTCTGAGGCTGTTTCTGAGGTTATCCACAGCCCATTACAGCTCTGCCCGCCAGCTTCATAGGTGGGTGGTTTACGAAGACGTGCGAAGGTGAGCAGCTGTCTGGCTGCACTTGGACCCTGGATGGTGTCTCCAATCCGGTCCCCAAATTCAAACGGTGCTTCCAGAGGAGGTCAAAGGCATCGTGAAGCTCTGATCACCCAGAAACAGCGGCTCCCAGACATGGACTCTGCACACACAGGAGAACCCGCCTGGCAGCCTCCGCCGACGCCTGACGTTCGAGACAAGCCGAAGCAGCGACACCGTGTGGGCAAAGTAGGGAATGTCCCCAGGCCCCACGTCCACCTGGAAATTCAGAACATTTCAGCAGCCAGAGTTGGCCTGCTGGACAAGCTTGATTCAGAAGGCATTGATAAAAATTTTGGGGGAGACATAAGCTTTATTGCTTTAATTGGGGCTGCGTATTTCTCCCGTGGACGGTGGCTGGGGACAGGGGAGCGGGGCAGGTGCCACCAGGTCCCCAGCTTGTTGTGCGATTCCCGTGGAGCACGGCTGGGGCAACAGGGCCCACACTCCTGGGCGGTCACACTGGACCACATGGACACACGGCACCTGGTGCAGAGAGGACTGTGACATTCCTGTTTCAGAAAACCGGAAGAAACTCTCCCAACAACAGGCACAGCTGTGGGCTGCAGCTTGAGATTTGGAATAAAACCCCGGGGTGCAACACACCGTGGAGAACACTAACTCCCAGCCCCACAGAGAGTCCCAACTTAACGAAAGCATCTGGCTCACAGACATCATTACAGCTTGGCAAGGGAAGGGCTTTTTCTATCTTAATGTCGACGCCTGTGTGTTTCTAACCCAGCAAACCAGGAAAACCTGCTACGAGGCGCGTGCGACATCTCCGTGATTCGAGTGTCGCAGGGCGCTGACTTCCATGCAGAGACGGTGTCTGGGTGTGATCCTGCAGCCGCGGAAAGGAGGGAGGTTCGCAAACACACATGCTACCAGCAGTGCCTCTGGGGAGTGGCTCACACTCGCAGCTGCGAAGGAATTACGTCCAGAAATGCTGCCGTCTGTTCAGCTTGTCTCTAGTGTGTGCGAGGTCAACGGATTTTTGCTAAGGACTCAAGAACTTGTGCATTTCTGCAGGCGGTGAGACGTGAACAGAAAGAGAAGAGGGGGAGGGGAGGGCGGGGCGCGGCGGAGGCCCCTGTGGCTCCAGGAGTGTGGACGCCGACATCCCACGGACGGCAAGTGCAGACGCTGCCTCGAAAGCATCTAGATTTTATTACGTTTAGGCAGGAAGGACTGTGTTACAACATCAAAGAAAGGACTACTTAACGTTAGTAAATGGCAGAAATTAAGCTTTTGTTTCAATTCTCAGGACTACGGACCCTTTACAGCAGTAGCAAAATACTCAGGGCTCGTTTGCAACAGAAACTCAAGCTGCTTCGAAGTGGAAATTAAGTTTCGAAAAACAATGAAAAAAAGAAAGCAGGTGAGGCCCCACCGGCAGGGCAGGCCTGACGTGTCCCCATGCCAGCTCAGGAGGCCAGCTTGCAGTAGCTGGGCGGGGACAGCTTGCGCTTCAGGTACTTGAGCACGTAGAGCGGGAGGCAGCTGACCACGGTGATCGCCGACACTTTCCACAGGAAGGTCACGGTGGTGATAAAGGCAACATCTGCTGGCAAAAAACGAAAGAGAAAATGTACACGCCACCCAAGAAGGCTCCAGGCCCTCCCAGGCACAGCTGCGGACCTGCCCGGCCGCAGGGCCTCCCCCGCCTGCCGCGAGAGCATCCTGCGCATGCCCGCCACGCTCTCAGGCATTGTTGGGCATAACTAATTCTTTCACCAGAATAAATGAAACCAAAGTGTTAGAATGCGATACGGGTGACAATTAATGTCACCAAATACCACGCAGTGGGCAGACAGTGCTTTGTGACGACCAGCTAGTCTTTATTTAAGGTGGAGCTGACTTCGGGGGGGCCGCAGGCACGAGAGGGCACCTGCCCGTCCCGCCGGCCCAGAGCACGGCAGCCCACGCCCTCCCGGCAGCTGCGCGGGCCCCGTGATCCACAACAGAGGCGTGTTGCCAACTACTGGGCCGTTTAAACCCCTCGTGAGAAGACACATGTGAGAAACCTGATGTATACAGTTCGACTCCACATATAGTGGAAAACTCTTTAGCACATTTTCAGAAGATTAGATAAAAAGATCCACTTCTTAGGTAGGAATCACAGGTTTTTACAAAAATAAGTGATGTAGGGAGGACACCTGGTCTCTGTGTAGTGTGTCTGAGCCACCGGGTCCTAACAGTCAAACGCACGTGAGGAGCAGGTGCCACTCCCGGCCTGCGCGCCCGTAAGCAGATGGCAGGGCCACTCCGGAGCCCTCGGGACAACCCAGGCAGACAAAGCGGCACCTCAGCCTGCGGTGCACCTGCCTCACGTCACAGAGATGAGCTGGAAGAAGGTTTCTTTCTTGTGAGTTAAGTACCTTTATCAATACTGCTTTGCCACATTTCCACACTTTCGAAAGAAATAACTTCACCTACGAAAGCTCCAGAAGACGTTCTGCCTGCAGCTGCTCCGGAACAACGCAGGGACAGACGACGAAGACTGAAGGCGCCGTCAGGATACCGCAGTGCCGCGCTGACGCGGACAGAAATACCTTCGAAGGAGCAGAAACGGCAGGCGCGAAGCATCTGCAACTGTGGCTCTGACCCTTGGCTTCGCCGCCTGCTCCCACAGGGCCTCCAGGCGTGCCCGAGACCCCGCGCAGTCTGGAGGCAGCTGACACCGTGGATTCGCGCCCTCCCTGCAGGGCTCAGCCCCAGGCGCCCTGGGAGCGCAGCTCCTGTCACGGGCGCGAGCTTCGGCGAGCGGAGAGCTGCAGCGGGTGTGCCTCCCGCACACTTGGGGGCCACGGGGTGTGCTCCGCTCTGCCACGGCTTTCTTTTACTGAAGACGTGGGAAATCTCCTCTCAGACCAGGGAGGGCACTGCCCCGATGCTCGCCGCAGTCAGTGACTGTTTCCAGGGCGGCGCGGGTGCTGACGGGAGACCCAGGCTCGGCTACACTGGGGAACCGTGTGAGACCTGGCGCCAAGCGGTCCTGGGGCCACGCAGCCCCGCTGGTCTCATCTGGGCACTTCCCTTCCCTTCTCTCTGCCCTGGTTTTAAAATCCTTGAGAGAGAAGCCACACGCAGTCTGTTGGCCACATCGGTCAATTTAGGGAGGGCGGGGACGGAGCCCGACTGACGACACTGGGGTGTTCCCAACCTTGCTGGCACAGGTGTAAACTGGGAAGAGGGAGCCCTTCTGATGGGGGGGCCCGAGCGAGAGGCCGGAGCGCCGACGGGAGAGGCTCAGACCGCGGCCGGCCTCGGCTCCAGCCAGTCCCTCCCCTCCAGGGGTCGGGGTGACTCTTCCGCTTGCTCCTGGGGTCTTGACCTCTGGGGAAGAGGAGTCAGGACACACTGACATGGCCGTCTGGGCTGCTGTGACGTGGTGACCAAGAGGACAGTGAGGACGCAGCTCCCACGTGCCGGGTGCTCAGCTATCAGCCAGCACGTCGCTCTCTGCGGGAACAAGAGGCTCAGGGCGGCCGTGTGCCGCGTGCCAGGGAGGCCGGGGCTGGTGGGGGAGAAATAGCCCAGCCCTGGAGCCGACACAGGGGTGGACGCTCAGGAGGACAGCGCTGACCTCAGGTGCTCCGCAGCTGGGCTGCTGTGGGGGCCACACACCTGCACACCGCGACCCTCCCTCTGCCGAGAGCGCAGGGGGGCGGGGAGGAGCGAGAGCCGCAGGGCGTCGGGCTCGGTGGGCGTGGCTCCTCCTCGGAGCGCGTGCATGGCGGCCTCGGTTATGTGCAAGGGACAAACTACGCAGCTCTTTCGGGAAGACTTCTTGAAAATACGTACAACTTTAATATCTTTTAAAAAGCCAAGATGGGGAAAATCTTAACTTTATAAATTATTGCAAACAGCTTTTATCTTTCCATAAAAATAAGCTTTTGTGCCGTGAAACTTTCTGATATGGGTTTTATTGTGATACACAATTTAAGACAATGTATTAAGTAACAGTAAAAAATGTTTAAAAACCACTAACAGACAAGGATTCAAAAAAGAATTCCAAGGCAACTTACCAAAATATCCATTCAGGAAAAGGAGCGAGGCCACGTAGCAGCCCAGGCTGAGGAACTCGGCCACGACCATCAGCCAGTGCCACGTGCGGACGGTCAGCGCCACCATGAGCAGCTCGGTGAGGATCAGCGCGGTGAAGGAGATGGCCACCACGTGCACGAACTCGGACTCGAAGAGCAGCAGGGCCCCGTACATGAGGATGCCGCCTGCAAGACAGCGGGCGGGGGTCCACGATGCCTCCCAATGCACGGGAGCCACGCGCATGCCAGCGACCACGGGAACAGCTCCCTCCTCAAGAACATCAAAAATGTGGGACCATGCCCCACACTTCGTCTAAACTGCGGGTATGAAGCTGCATGATCAGGAAGGTCGAGGAGAGGCTTACGAACGTCTCGATACCTGGAGGAAAAGCCCAGCTCGAGTTTGACTCGTGCAACACACCTGGTCTACCTGTTCCCTGCGCTGTCACGAGCTCCACGTGTCTGGGACACCAGACAAAGGTGGGCAGTGACTTCCCCTCACAGAATCCATGTCTCTCAGTCTGGCCGTCACCCACGAAAGGAAACCACCGTGCAGGTGTACAACGCTTGCTAACGTTTTTCCGGATTAACATTTAATTAAAAACAGGTCAGCTCTTAGGTGACAAGCATTTATTTAAAAAAAAAAAACACCAACCCACATCACTGGGACAACTGAAGAGAGAAACAGAGAGCAGTATTTCACTCCCGATGAAATTTTAAGCTGTTGGAATTTAACCTAGAGGTGAGAACAGTATTGCCGAAAGAAAACAAGAAGATCTTTAGTTCTGTACCACCAGAGCCCACCTTACCTTGGTAAACACTGATGAAAACCCAGATGAGGAAGGTCTTGAAGGACAAGGATCTTCCCTAGGGAAAGAGGGGACGGCTCAGTGAACAGAGAACACACGTGATGCAGGTGTCTGCGAGAAGCTGGGCATGAGCGACTGGCAGACCCAGGCCCAGCCCACACGCCACCCTGGCCCGGGCTGCCGAGGAGCACAGCAGGGCACCCTGCAGAGGCCCACTGGGGACGCCTGGGTTAGAGGGTCACTGTTCTCTTTTGTTTGATCTTCCTAGTAGCCCAGGAGACCACGGATATAAACAAACCTCTCAATCAACTAGGGGATGAAGACTCTCTTTGTAAAAGTAATTTTGTTAAAAATAATTTCCCTTCACTTCTTTATTTCTTAGTAACAAGTATGTATATGTTTACTTTTTAGTTTCTTCAGATCAAAAAATACAAAAGGTAGCAGCTCTTCAGTAGGGACGGCCTACCCTGACTGAAATAGAAATTATCATCCCTTAAATCCCTTCTGGGAAAGATGTCACATGAACAAATCCCACATCGACAAACATAAAGGATTCTTGAGTAATAACCTTTCCTTTTTAAAACTTAAGACAGGTTACTAGGGATGGGCCAGGACAGAATGCTGGTCCGTGGTCTCATCTAACACTCCTGAGGACATTCGTAATCCCACACGGAAACTGAGTCACGAGTCACCTGCACCCACTTGTCGGTGCTAAAGATTTGCTAAAGACGATGCAAGCGTGGATGGAAAAGCCAAACTCTGCCAAGATATTTAGAGAGGTTTATTCTGAACCAAATATGTGCAACCACGGCCTGGGGCGTGACCTCAGGAGCACTGAGAAAGTCCTCCGAGGCGGCAGGTGGCAGTCTGGTCCACGCGTGGTGGAGACAGGACCTGCAGGTCAAACTAAACCGGCACGTGGGAGGTACGTACCGGTTCAGCCTGAAAAGGTGGGAAATCTCCAAGTGGGGCTCACGGTCACAGGTGGGTTTTAGGGACCGTTTGGTTGGCAGTTGGCTGGAAGTTATGCTGTGTCTGAAGACCTGTAGTCTGTAGGAAGGAGCGCCTGAGTCCAGATGGCGGCTGTTAAGAAGCCGGAGCTACGACAAGGGGTCCTGTCGCGTGGTGCTGTTCCAGAGTCGGGCTGGACAGTCAGCTGCTTTATGCTGCGTTAATAAAAACCCATTGATGAGACTTCATGGTTTGTAGGGCATGACTCACCAGGCCTTTAGGAATTTAGGGAAGAGAATAAAAGGGTCAGAGTTCAGTCCTCCTGTGTCGGGACGAGCCAGTGGAGACACAACCAGCACCTGTCTTTCCACAGACCTTCCAGGTGACCGGCAAGCATCTCAGGTGCACAGAGTAAACAGTTTCCATTTACAGGTGAAGAAACGTGTGAAGTTCGGTGATCTCAAGTCCACACTGCAGGTTGGTGGGGCTGAGGGGTATGACTGATCACAGTCCAAAGTTTTGTGTTTGGTCTGGGGCTTCCCCTCCCACAAGATTCTCCTGAGGACATGGACAGGCAGATCTCAATGCTTCTTTGACATCTGTACATCATCTTTGATGTGACATCAACTCAGATCTTCTGCCCATTTTTAAAACTGGGTTTTCTAGTTGAATTTTGAGGGTTCTTTATATATTGTGGATAGAAGTCCTTTATCACAAATGTGACTTGCAAATATTTTCTCCCAGTTTGTGGCCTGTCTTTTCATCTTCTCAACAGTATCATTCACAGAGCAAACTTTTCAGGTATGATGAAGTCTGACTCGTTGTCCTGTGAGGTTTAGGCTGAGGCTCTGCTGTTGCTGTGGGTGACCAGCCGTCTGCCACCGGCCTGTCTGCAGAAGCTTCCCGTCGGACTTCCCTGTCGAAGATCATCTGCACATGCAAGTCTGGTTCTAGGCTCTCCCCTCCGCCCACCGACCTCTGTATCTGTCCTTACCCTGATACACGACCTCGATTACTGCTTCATAGTAAGTCTTGAACTCGGGCACTGTGTCTTCCAATTTTGATTTTTCCAAGTTGTTCTGGCAATTCTAGCCCTGTGCCTTTCCATATAAACTTTAGAACCGGCCTGTCAATATGCAACAACACTGAGTCTCCCAATCCACAAATATTCATTTACACCTTTTAAAATCCTGCATGTATTTTGTTAGAGGCGTACTTAGGTGTTTTACTTTTCTGTATTATTGTAAGTGGTGTTTAAATGTTTCTCAGACCCCAGTTATTCATTGCTAGTTATATTAGTAGTATTAGAAATGATTTTTTAAAAAAATTTTCCTTGTATCCTGGAACCTTATTAATTTGACAGTCTAGGAGAGATTTTTTTGGCAGGTTTTTTTGGATTCTCTACACAGACAATTATGGCATCTGCAGAGATGTTATTTCCTCGTTTCTAATCTATTTTTAATTTCCTTTTATTGCCTTATTCACTATTTTAAAAATTATATAAGGATAAAATATACATTTCAAAAGATAAAACCATTTTGAGAAAATAAAAAACAAGGCACAGTTCGCTGACAGTGAAGCGCAGTGAGCCACTGACAGCAGTTAGTGAGGGGCTGCGCATCCCACCCCCGGTGTCTTCACAGCTCCTGCGACCGCAAACCAGACGTCTGCTCCCAGCTCGTGACGGGGAACTTGGCTCCATGGCTATAGCTGGAGCCAAGCAGCTGCTTTGTCAGACACTTGTGACCCTATAAACACTTCTTGTCACTCAAGAAATTCAGACATCCCTATGGAAAGATGCTGGCAGGTCCGATCAAACCCTGGAGAACAGTAAAAACGTGCCCACGCCCGTCCTCCGATAATGAGATGGTGGCTCTGGCATCGCGGTCCTGCGATGAGGACACCCGTAGCCTGCGGCCAGCGCCGCGGCGGGTGACGAGGACTTCGGGACCATGCCTCTGCTCCGGCACGGACTTCCGGGCTCAGGGCAGTCACTCGTTTTACCTTCCGCTGTGAGAAGCTTGCTTCCTCCCTACGTCTGTACAGCGGCGCTTAAGAGAACGTGGGTCGGGTGTCCGGACATGAGGACGTGCCGGAGGTGCCCAATCACAGCTGTCTCCAACAGCCTCCTGCAGTCTCTGGATCTCCGACCCTGCTCGGTCTACCCAACGGCCTCGCCACGCTGGGATCTCAGGCAGAGCCCCTCTCCCGGCTGTACCAGACGTACATTGGGTGGCCTCTTCCAGCAGGCACAGTGGTGTCACCATCACGATAACGCTAGATAGTTACGTTGTAATCTTTGTTACGCTGGCGAACTCGCTTTATTTGTCCTGATTATGAAAGTAATGGACATTCTGTATTTTTTCGAGGAATTTTAAAGTCTTTATATCATCAGATTCTTATGATAACACCATGAAATACAAAAGTTAGCATGACCTACCCAGTGCCTCTCTGGATAGTTAGTGGTTAGGTGGATTAGGGTCTAGTTTGTTAGGTTAGCTAGGCTAGAATCTAGTTTGTTAGTGGTTAGCTGGATTAGAAGCTAGTTTGTTAGTCGGTGGTTAGCTGGATTAGAGGCTAGTTTGTTAGCCGGTGGTTAGCTGGATTAGAGGCTAGTTTGTTAGAGGTTAGCTGGATTAGAGGCTAGTTTCTTTAATGCCCAATCTAATTCTTTACTATACAACATTGCTACACCTTTAAAAATCTGAGTTGATAATTTCAGATTATCAATTGCAAACCTAAATTTGAGGGTTAGCGGATTTTGTTCTCAGTGTTGGTTCAGAGAAAGTGAGCCTTGCAGAACAGTCCACAGTGACCACAGCCTGCACTTGGAGAGCTGTGAGACTTTCCACCCCGCGTCCTTATGTTGTCTATGCTGTAAAAAATGTACTTTCATAAAAAATAAACAAAACCTCCTTTAGGAATATTTTAATCTTAACAGAGCAGCTTTAAACCAAACGAATGAATCCTCTGCAGTTTCAGGTGAAGGGAGTTTCCTGGGGGTGGGTTTTTTCCTCAGGAGCATCACCGCAAGATCTGTTAACACACGCGGGTCTCAGGGCGGAAACATCTCGCCAATCGTTTCTCCACCCACAACTACAGAGAGATCTGGGAAGCGTAGGAAACCCCTATTCAATGAATCCACGAGTTCTAGCTTTCGGACACCACGTTCTGCAGCAAATAAACAGGAAGTTGCTCTGACAGCAAGCGCGACAAGGCTGACCCGGGGGAACCACAGCCCGCGAGCACCTTCACGCAGAGGTTAGGAAATAAGCTCTCCTCAGAGATTTGGGAAGCTCAGTGGTCTGTTTGCTAAATTCAAAAAACTTTCATAAATGGTTTAGAGAATCCTTTAAAATTCTAAACTTATGTGTGATATTAGAGCTTTATTGCAAACATGAGAAATTTTTTTCCCTCTGGGATGTTTTCTCCTTTTTGAAGTTTAACTCAAAGAGAACAATGTCAAAAATAATTAGGAGACGTAAAAAAATGTGAAAGGACAGGGAATAATTACTCAGAAGATGCTTAGAAATGCCTCCCGACTAGTTTTTCCCGTTCCCACAGGCCCTGAGCCTTGTGCTCCCCGGGCCTGGCGACCTGCCCTCGCTGTACCTTGGTGAGGTCCTTGTACAGCTCCGGGTACAGCATGGCCATCTCCGGCTTCACGTCTTGATCCAGCACCAGAGAGAACATGGGGAACATGGTGTACACGGTCGCGTACCTGGGAGACGGGAAGAGAGCTGGTCTGAAAACTGTTATGATACAACCACGAACAGACCTCTGAAGTCACAGATCTACTTTTCAGAAACAAAAAAACCCATAAAAAACAAAAGAACAAGTTGGCAACCAAGTAAGATTATTTCTAAAAACTGAGTATTTATCCTGCAGCCCAATACTCTATAAGCCACAATGTTTCCAGGCAGTGGAATCATTAAAACATTTTTTATTAAACTTTTTATGTTGAGATCGTCGTAGACTCACATGCAGTTGTCAGAAACGGCACGGAGACGTCCCCTGGTCCCTGTACCCAGTTCCCCCAAAGGTAACACCTTAAAACCTGAGCACAGCCTCCCCACCCAGACTGGCGCCCACAGCCACAGAGCTCCTCCCACCAGCACCCTCCCTGCGGCCGCCTCCCCGGCCCTGGCAACCACATTATCTGCTCATCTTCATAACTTCTGTCCTTTAAAGAGCATCATATAAATGGAATTATATCGTAGGTGACCTTTGGGGATTGGATTTTCTCACTCAGCGTAATGCCCTGAGATTCGTCCAGGTTTCTGCTGTACCAAGAGCTCATTTCCTCACGGAGCAGTACTTCACGGTGTATGAATGAAGTTTATTCAGCCACTCATTCATTCACTGACCTACATCTGGGATAGTCCCAGTTTTTAATTATTACGAATGAAATTGCTATTAACATTCGCTGCACAGATTTTTGAAGTTTTCATTTATTTTGGACGGGAGTGCCAACTGGGATAAGGTGACCACTGGGTCGCGTGGTAGCGGTATGTTCAGTTTTCTTTGAGGATCTGACAAAATGTTTTCCGGATGTTAGGATTACATCCTACTAGTGATACAGAGACACGCAGTTTCCCTGAATCCTCACCATAACGTGGTGTTGTCACGCCTACGCCAGCTGCCTGACAGCCTGCAGTGGCACTGCCCTGGTGGCCAACCACGGCGGGCACCTTCCCGTGCTCATCCGCCATCCATGTACCTCCCGGGTAAAACATCTCTTGGCAACTCTGTGCGTTTCCTAACGGACTTACGCGCTGCTGGACACGCAACTGTTTCCCCTTTACCTCCCGAAGACCCTGGGGGGACAGCGCTGTGTGGAGGTGGCTGTTCCCGCGCACTCGATCCCCGCTGGCTGCGTGGTTTCTGGGAAGAACCTGCTGCCACGTGAACCGCTTCCCTCATCACCCGCCTGCTCTCCGGCTGCTGCCAAGGTGCTTCCTTGTCTCTTTCCTGTCATTTTGGTTGTGATGTGTCTGTGTGTGGATTTCTTTGAGTTTATTGCTCACCTCTTGAATCTGTAGGTTTATGTCTTTTGCCAAGTTTGGGAAATTTTTAAGCCATTATGACTGCAAGTATTTTTTGCCCTGCCCCCCACTCCTTCAGGAACGCGTCGAGGACGACAGGTCCTGTGTGACCGTCCTGCATGTCCCTGAGGCCCTGGCCGTCCCTGCGCGGTCTGTCTTCCCACTGCTGTTCAGTCCAGGCGCTCCCCCCTCCAGCTCCCCGAGTCCTTTCTCTGCCCCCCAACCCTGCTGTTGAGCCATTCGCCGCACTTCTTGTCTTGGTTATCTTTCATTTCTAAAATCTCCATGTGGTTCTGCTCTGTATTTTCTATTTCTTTGTTGAGATGTTCTATTTTTCCCTCTGTTCCAAGTGTGCTCGTAACTGCTCAGTAAAGCATTTTCACAGCTGCTTTACAACCTTTGTCAGAAAATTCTGACATCTCTGTCATCTCAGGGTCAGCTCTTTACTGTTGTTTACATTCACTCTGGAATCTTCCTGATTCTTAGCATGCCAAGGGACTGGAAACCTGGACCTTTCGGTATCATGTAGGGACCCTGGGTTTTACCTAGGTGTCCCGACACTGCTCTGGTGGGGGAGGGGCAGGCGTTCAGGCTCCCCAGGGGGCCCCCACTGACACGGGGTGCTCGCCACTGCCTGGGGAGGGGTCCCAGCTCCCCACTCGATCACCCTGGGGAGTGGAAGTCCAGGCTCTCCACTTGGCCTTTTCCGGGAGGTGGGGTGGGCACAGCTTTTCTCTGCATCTGGCTTTTCTCTGCATCTGGAGCACAGTGATCATCTGCTAAAACTCGCCTGTCTTCCCGGCTGACCTTTCCTGCCCTTCGGCAGAGAGAGCAGCTCGTGCTGGGACTTTTCCCAGGTTGCAGCTACTGTGGCTCCAGGTGTGGGGAACGGGGCTCTGCCACAACACTGCTTGGCACCCAAGGGTCCTTTCTGGGTCCCCTCCTCTGTGTGAGGTCCCGGGTTTTCAGCTGAACTCAGCAGAAGGAACAGGGAAAAAAACATCTATTCCATCTTCCGGCAAGTGCAACTGAGTTTTTAAAAATGGCATTTTCACCTGTGAGAAAGTGCTGAAGCTGGAAAAACCGTCCAGTGGCAGAGAACCTGGAAAACACCCCAGGACATCCTGTTACCGTCAGCCTTGTGACGCGGGCCAATGGAAAGGCTACGTTCTGTTTAATATGCTTGGGATTCCAGGGTCACTAAGTGTAGTCAGTTCAATTTTTTAAACTACTGTGGGTTACATATGAAATATTATCTTACATGAAGGAATTTTTTAGTCTATTTCGTATCATTTTGTACTCCTGGCAAATTACTACTGGGAAGAAGTCTTAAACTAGGCATCTATATGCTTCAGAGTACTTTGTGTACAAATTCAACCTTTAATTTATTAGTTTAAACCTGTGTGCTTTGCTTAATTTTCTTTGAACAGCTCCCAGTCTCCTTAGAACGTAACAGGGCCAAGGAACTCGAGAGGAGCCCATCACTGCGGAAGGCTCAGGGTCAGGCCTGTGACGCCTGCTGTATGCGAGGAGGACCCGTCCCAGGTGCAGGGCCGTGAGGCCACGGTCACCCAGCTGGTGAGTCATCAACCCAGCCAGGGAGGCTCCTGTGCAGCCAACACTTTTGTGCAGCGCACTGATGGGAAAGCCAAACTGCTCTAGCTGTTCAACCTTAGAAACAAATCATCGCCACCCTCCTTTCCTGGTTCCACCTGAGGTACAGTTTTCAGTGTGACTTTGATGAGTCTGACGAGTGTCCTGTAACCCAGAAGACGGCCCTGTGCCCAGGCCGGTGGGAGCCAGTCTGCCTCCTGCTGTACCGTGAGGGTCCCGTCCCCAAAGGCCCGCAAAGATGAGACCACAGAGCACACACTCGCCCATGTCTGGCTGCCTTCTCTGTACTGCCGGGTTGTGTTTCGTTGCACATGCCCATCACTGTCCCCCACCCGCCAGCTGAGGGACATCTGGGTTTTCCAGTCTCTGGTTGTCACAAATACAGCTACGGAAGTTCCACACGAGTCTGCGTTCGGATGTGGGTGTTTTCACTTCCCCTGCGCAAACACCGAGGGGGAGGACTGTCAGGTCGCATGGTAAGCGCATGTTTAATTTTGTAAGAACTGCCGCACTGTCTGCTGGGACAGTTTGAGGCTGGTGGTTCCCAGGAGCAGGGCGGACCCCGAGCTGCTCCCCACTCGCTGGCCCTGGACGGTCATCTCTGCAACTGGCCTGCGCCATGGAGTCTCGCCGTGGTTTGTGTTTCCCGATAACCGATGATGTTAAATATATTTTCTTGTGCTTCTTGGCCATTCTTATATTTCTTTTCTGAAGTATGTTCACATCTTTAACCTTTTAAGAATATTGAGTTGTGTATCTCCTTATCATTGAGTTGAAGATGACTGAAATTTTCAGACACAGACCTTCTGTCGGATGTATGTGGTGGAAGTGTTTCCTCCCCATGTGCCTTCTCGTCTGATGACTGCTGTCTTTGGAAGAGCGAAAACTTAACTCTGATGAAGTCCAATTTGTCGATGTTTGTTTAACGTTTTGTGCCCAAGAGATCTTCGCCTCCTTATGTCTTTAAGGCTCTGCGGCTGTTAACTCTGAAG
>RJWJ010014754.1:0-37214 GCA_004363605.1 Indri indri | reverse complement strand
CATAAAGCAGCTCTCCAGGGAGGAGGCACAGAGACGGGAAAATTAGATCTGTCCACGGGCCGGGTCGGCAAAGAGCGATTTGCACCCTTGTTTTCAAAGTAAAGTCAGACACAGCGCTGTCACCCAAGGTCTCCTCGTGCGCAGTCCCCGGCCATGGAGGGGCAGGTGAGACAGGAGCGACCTGGCCTCTCAGAGACCCTGCTCCAGTGAAGAGACCACGTGGGAGCGTGGCAGTGGTCACGCAGGAAGCCGCTCCCGCTGCACCTGGCCCACCTACAGCCTGCCGAGGGGCTGAGCTGCATGTCTTGTTTTTGTTCTGAGTCCTTCTCTGCTGCTTTGGCTAATTGATAACATCGCTGCTGTCTTACCCTGTGTGGCTCCAGGGCTGTGGGACAACTTGCCGGAAAGCACAGGGTTTTCAAACGGGGCAGAGGGAGGCAGAAGTGGAAGGGCTCCTCCGAAAGCGCCAGGGCAGCACGGAGCTCGTCACGGAAGTGCTTCGACTGTGGGCGTCACTTTTTTCCCAGCTG
This sequence comes from Indri indri, assembly GCA_004363605.1. Classification (NCBI taxonomy): domain Eukaryota; kingdom Metazoa; phylum Chordata; class Mammalia; order Primates; family Indriidae; genus Indri; species Indri indri. Next base: position 36,684 of record RJWJ010014754.1, on the reverse strand, counting down.
CTTTATTGCGAACCCTCCACCTGCACCATCCTGATCTTCAAAAGGCAAAACAGAGTTACCGTGTGACCCAGCAACTCTGCTCCTAGGTGTACACCCCAGTGAATCGAAACCATGTGTTCAAACACACACTTGTGCACAAATGTTTGCAGTCTCACTGTCCACAGAAGCCAAAAGGTGGAAACGACCCAAGTGCCCATCCCAGAGCCATGGACAAAGACACTGCGGCGTGTCCACACGGTGGCATGTTAGCAGCCATGCAGAGGGATGGAGCACAGATACGCGCCACAGTGTGAGTGAAGCTCGAAACTTTATGGGTGGTGAGAGACGCCAGGCACAACAGACCACGTGTGCACGGCTGCATTCATAGGAAACGTCTAGAGCAGGCACACTCTGCAATGGCCAATATTGTATTATGCGAACTTTGCCCTGATTTTAAACTTGCACCACCCCTCCCTGCAATTCGGACGCCCGTGGGTCATTCCTCTTTCTGGGGAGGCTCCCCGAGGAGATCCTGAGTGGGGGCTGGTGGCGCCTCTCAGCCGCTATTCCCCTGAGTGTTGTATTTCCCTTTCTCCAGCGGTGCTGGCTACGTGGCTGTGCGATGTTGGAAAACTTGGCCACTGGGTTTTGCAGCTTCTCTCACCTAGAGGTGGGGTCCACCTTTCCACCCCTTGAAGCTGGGCTGGCCCCTGGCTGGCTCCGACCTAGACTGGCGAAGGTGGCACCGTCTGCTTCTGAGGAGCCACACAGACTTTCCCGTTCCCGTCCCCCCTCCCGCCCCATCCTGAGAGATTCACCCCAGAGGCAGGGCTGGAGCAATGGCCCAGTGTGGGAGGTCACAGTCCAGGAGGTAAGAAGGGTGCCCGTAGGCGGCGGGGCAGCCTGGCGGGGTGGGGGGGTGCAGTGGGTGTGTGGTAGCTGTGGCCCAGCACGGCCCTGTGGCTCCAGCAGGGTGAGTGTGGTGTCTGACCACGGGGTGGCAGAAGAGCAGCCTGGCGTGGGAGTCAGAGCTCAGGACGGAGCCGGGCACCTGCAGCAGGGGTGAGGGAGACTGGCTTCACTCGGGGCAATGATCGACCAGTGAACATGCTGAGGATACACAAAAGCCCGGCGTCCTGCTGGAAGGAAGTTACAACACAGAGAAAGGGAGAGAACGAGAACTGCCCCGAGTGCTGGATGTGAATTAGGGTCCCAGGTGTGAAGGCGTGGCTTGTAACGTATGCAGATACATGTTCTATATTGACATGCCTGGAGAGGTAGGTGTAGGTGAACACGTGTGCCTGCACATCTGCATGTATGTAAGTAAACACGAATGTCTATTCCAAGCTCTCCTCACTGAGGCCCCGGGAGCAGCAGCACCCTGATGGCCACGAGCACACGTAGCCCCGGGTCTTGGCTTCTAACTACCATTCTCCTTAAAGAGAATCAGGGTCCTTGAGGAAATGTCTGGTCCCAGTCCTGGGCTGGGGAAGGAATAAGGTGGACTGGAGCCATCCGGTCGTGTTGGAAAGTAAGGACGTGCCCAAGGAATGAGAGGGCACGTCAAATGGATGCAGAGGGCACCAGGAAGTGGCTCGCTCTGGCCAGAGAGTGGACAACTTGAGCGTGAAAGGAAACGCTGGTCGTGATGGGTTATAACCCAGTGAACGCAACAGGACTCCACGGGCACACACTTTCCTGAATAGTGAGTGGCCGGCTATGGGCATGATGAAGAATGGGATATTTACATGGCCTTGGGGTACTTGCCACGAAACACCCGTTAATTACGAAAAGGAAAAAGAATGACTTTGCAGTGGAGATACCAGCAGGTTCCACCTAATCAAGTAATCAAAGTCAATGTCCCCAGTAATGGGACGAATCACAAGTGTGAACCACGTGGTCAGAGGTGATAATAGTCCCTTCTGGGATTTTCTTAGGTTTTTGTAAAAACCTAAATCTGCTCATGAGGAGACATCAAGCAGTCCCAATGCCAGACACCCAGGACAGGCCTGCGGGGAGCAGCTTTGCACGCGCGCTGCTTAGTCATTTGGCTAGCGTGTCCTTGGAGCAGGTTCCTGAACGTGGCCTTGCTGGGTGGCGGGGTAAATGTGTACGTGATCTTGCTAGAAACCCAGCAGCGCATTTAAAGGCATCTCCTCTGTTCTTCTAACCGGGGCACTCAGCAACGACAGCGCTTCTCAGAGCAGCTCCTCGTGCGTCTCCCAAGACAGAAAAGTTCCTCATGCTCTGACAACTGTTTCTCCAATAGTTGGAACCCCCAGCAGACAAACCGGGAACCTGGGGCTTTATGTGTCCATGACCACTTTAATTTTTCTGTCAGTCTCCTGGGGCTGCCGGCACAGATGAACCGGGGGCTCAAACAACTAAACCTGATCGTCTGGCAGCTCTGGAGGCGGGAAGTGTGAGACCCCAGCGTGGGTGGGGCCGGTTCCTCCTGCAGCTGGGAGGAGAGTGCCTTCCTGGCCCCTCGTCCGGCTGTTTGTGATTTGTGGGCCATCCTGGGCGCTTCTGGGCCTGCAGGAGCATCACCCTGACCTTGCCTTCGTCTCCACACGGCGCTTTCTGCGTGTGTGCGTCTGTGTCCGGATTTTCCCTGTGTATAAGGACACCAGTCATGTTGGATTGGGGCCCACCCTGCTCCAGTCTGACCTCATCTTAACCAGTGATATCTGCAGCTCCCCTATTTCCAAATAAGGTTAGGTTCTGAGGTGCTGGAATGAAGATTTCAACATATGAATTTTGGGGAGACACAGTGCAACCCATGACATTTTCCAGGCGGTACACAGAGTTCCTCGAGCCTCTGCACAGCGAACCGTCCCCAGCCTTCAGTACCAGGAGGTAAATCTATAGGGTCACAGCAGTAACTTAGTGCTGTAGGAACAACTACCCTAAGCTTAGTGGGCTCTGTCCCCAGGGGCCCTCAAGGGAGTTGGCAGGCAGGAGTGTCACCATAGCAACACTCCTCTTCCCGCAGCCCCAGCACAGTTTGCGGTTTCCCCACACTCACTGAGCCAACCTGGCCCCCAGAAATGCCAGCCATGGCCCCTCAGAGTGCTGGGCCCCGGCTCCACAGGCCCTCCTCTGAGCTGCTCAGTTAATAACTCCTCCTCTTCCCTAGGCCTTCCCAGGCCCGGGGCTGCAGCTGCATCCCAGGGTTGCTGCCTCCGTGACGTCCTAGCGTCCTCTTCGCTCTTCAGTCCTTCAGCACCAAGTTCATGCTTCTTCCCACTGAGCTCTCCGTGCAGCGATGGGCGGTTTCTGTCTCCTGAGTGGACCCTGCTGGGGGGAGAAGTAACACGGAAAAGGTGTCTCTGCGTGCCGCGAGGCTGGCGTGCGTGGGAAGCGCGGGCAGCCAAGCTTCCAGTGGCTAAGGTGCTCATGGGTGTCGCAGATCTCCAGGGCTGGGGCAGAGCCAGGGTGTGGCATCTCCCAGGCCTCAGTGATTCCAGCAGCCTTTTTTCAGAGGCACCGTGAAGGAATGACATTCCACAGAACACCTTGGGGATCCAGGCTGTTGGGGCCACTCAGACTTTGTAGTCAAGAACGATGGGTTAGGCAAGCCAGCACCAAATAGTCAGCTTTGAGTCCACTCGATGTCTCTGCTCATGTGGCAAGGCCCCTACGCCTGTGAGCCAGGAGCTTCTCCACACTAGCTCTGGTCTCCACATGCCAGGAGGGACCCAGCCCTGGCACTGTGAGGACCCTCAGGGCTTGCTGCCTGGACCCTTGCTGGGGTCAGTGGCATCACAGAGTTGGTCATGGCCCTCGGTCACTCTGAGGCTCCATTTGACAGCTGTGCAAGCTGAGGACCCCCACGGGAGAGCTGCCCCGAGGAGAGATGAAGACAGAGGGGATGAAGTCCAGGCGCCCAGTTCCCAGGCCCAGGGCTCCTTCTGGGGCAAGAGGGCGAGGGCAAGGCCTGGCCTCCCTCCCCCTTCTCTGGAGGAGAGGGGACAGGCTGCGTTTTCCAGGAGAAAATGCCTTCAGCAAGAGGCAACAGCTTCTCTGTCAACCCTAGGCTTCAGACGATCTGGACGTGCCAACGCCTCTCACTGTGGCTGACTTCACTGAAGACAAAACCTCAGGCTGCAGATCTGCTGTGTGTAAGCTCGGCCAGCCCCGGACACCTGCCCAGAGAGCTGGGCTCCTTCCAGCGGGGGCGGGACATGGTCAAGCCTGTTTCAGAAAGTAAACTAAAGGAGCAGGAGCCAGGTCCTGCTACTGAGCCCCCGGAGGGCTACACCGTCCTGGGTCCACCAGTCTCCGCCACGGTTCAGTCTTCACAACTGTAAAATGGGCTGAGCGATTTCTCACCTGTCAGAAAGCAGAGAGCCGAGCCCAGAGACAGATACCAACAGATTCTGGCGTCGGCTCCGCATGATCCTCATAATTCAACGGCTCTGGGGATGGGGGTGGCACATATTTTTAAAATATTTCCAAGAAATGATGATAAACATTACCCAGATGTCTCCCTCTGGCTCCTCCAAGAACACATATGACAATAAAAACCTCTGTGAGCAAACTTTATCTCCATCCAAAGATACTTTCTCCTAAATAACATTAACACGTTTCCAGACAGGAAAAATTTACTGTTGCTAGCTTTAGACAAGTATTACCCTAATCTCAAATCTAGAGCCAAAAACGTGCTCCAACGACGACATGGATGTTATTTTTTCCTGGGTTTCCTCCCATGTTCGATCAGCAGATGTAAACCAAAGTGCTTGTAGCTCCTAAGGGGTGCTGCAAAGTGCCAGAACCTAATTAGAACCACAGGCTGGGGATGATGTGGATGGGGAGGAATTTTGCTCTTCTGGTTAAACTCTTTCTTTGGCTCCTCCTGCCTTGGTTCCTTCCTTCCCGCCCAGGTGGGCCCTGACCCCCTCCCAGCAGTGTCTTCTCCTGAGGCCCCTAAATGTCCCCCGACTCTGTTCACCCTGCTCTTTCATGATGCACCAGAGACATCTCCTCTTCCCAGTCATTATTACCCATCCGTCCCTGTCAGGATGACACGCTTTAACTCACTGCGTCAGTCCACAGCTGGAACAGCTGTGCATGCCTGGCTCTGAGCTCTGGGGCTGCGCCCAGCATGGAATCAGGTCAGCTGGCAGCAGGTGAGTGGGAGCCAGGGACCCATAATCGGGGACTTGTGCCAAAGACCACGTTGAGATAGAGCAGGGGAGGCTGATTTTGCCCAAGGAGGCCAGAGAATCTCCACACAGGACGCGCAAGCTCTCCATGATGATTAAGAGATAGTTTACAATGAGCGGGCTCCCGAGGATGGAGAGGAAGTCACGACGTGGCAGGCAGAGGGTGCCACGTGCAAGGCACGGAGGTGTGCATGAGCTCGCCCTGCTGTGGACCTGCGGGGCCCCGAGTCGGTAGGGGAGGGGCTTGCAAGAGGAGCTGGGGTGGGGGAGGCCCTGCTGGGAGGGGCCCCTTTGCTGGGCCTCCTCAGCAAATCCCTTCACCTCTCTGGGACTCAGCGTCTGCCTTTCTAAAACGTAGATAGTGAGACAGTCTCACAGGCCAGCTGCACTGAGGGAGTGACACGGTGGCCATGGGTCCCTCCTGGGAAGGGCCCCGGCTGCCCGCTCACTGCCCTGTTCCAGAAACTAACCCGATGGCTGGCAAGTGGCAAACACACGATAAAGATCCTCTCAGAAGGAAGAGAGGAGGAAGAAGGAAGAAAGGGAAGGACAGCAGAAAGGAGGAAAGGCAGGGAGGGAGGGAAGAAATCACCACTTGAGATTCCAAACCCCAGGCCACACTTCTGGGTGAACTATCCCCAAAACCGTTCATTTGGAAAAAACTTTCTCCCTAGGGAAAAAAACTCCTCCGAGTTTCCCTGGTAACATCTGCCTCTATCCAGCATGGGAAGTGAGTTCATGAAGGACCCAGCGATTCTAGAGACTTCCAAGGCGGAGACGCCTGGGAGAGCAATGTCATCTCCACATTGGCCCCATAATTCCTTGGCTAACTCAAAGCTTGTGAGGTGCGTTTCCAGTGAACTGAACCTGGGGCTGTGTTGGTTTGTTTTTCCTGGACTTATTTCCATTTAAGACAGCTGAACTTCAGGGCTGAGTGGACTCTTGCATAAAGCAGGAGCTCTTGGAGAGAAATCAAGCAATGCTTGAAGGAAATAGATTTGTGCTCGCATCTTCTGGGGCGACTGGTGAGTGTGCGCACGCACATGCACCTGTGTGCGCAGAGGCTGGGTGGAAGAGGGCAGTCCCTGTCCTGGATTCAAATCTATGCCTTCCTGCTGCTGTGCAGCCTTAATTGAGTTCTCTAACCTCTCTGGGCCTCCATTTCCTCTTCAGTGAACTTGTAGGCCTATTTGTTCACCAGGGTGTCGAAAGAACTCAGTCACAGAGAAGCAGAAACATCTCTCAACAGTGCCTCTTCCTGGCAGTTCCCACTGGCTCAACCTCCTGGTGCGGAGTGGGCAAAAGATGGCTTATTCTGGGTACCGCCACACCCCGAAGGTCCCCAGGACCCTCCATCCCTAGAACACACTAGCTGCACAGCCACTGGGGTGGAGGGCTGAGTGCCCTGGTTGGAGCCAGGGTCCAGGCTCCCAGCCCATGACCAGGGCCTCCCGCCCCACCTACCTCCTGTGACCAGGAGGTTGGGTCCTGGGCCAGGTTTAGTGGCCGGTGGGGACTCAGCTGTTTGGGGGCAAAGGGATGACTGGCTACCGAGCTGGGAAGGCCCCCATACTCTGCCATCAGACCCTCCCTAAAGTGCCTCCTGGAACCCTGAGAGCCCAGAGGCCTTTTCAGCATCCACGTGCTTGTCAGACATGCTGGAGCGTTATGTCAGGTGTAGGGTGTGGGGTCCCGGAAGGCTCACCTGGCAACCCTTCCTGGGGGCAGGGGCTTGGGAACAACCTCCAGGGCTGATTCACCTTGTGGCTCCACCTGCTCACCCTGACCTAGGTGAGAGGGAAGCCCCCAGCCCTGCCCGCCAATCCCTGTACAGGCGGGTGAGTGGGGGCCAGGGGTACCAGCGCCTTGCCCGAGTCTCCCCCACAAAGCTTGGGTCCCTCCCAGCAATGTGACCCCCAGAACAGAGCAGTGTCTTCTGGGGAGGAGCCAGTGAGATCTCGGGGCAGAGTGGCACCTCGGGCAGCCTGGGGCAGGCTTGTCCCCTGAGGCTCATAGAGGGGCCTGACCTGGGTCTCTGGGCCACCCTGCATCTGCCAAGCTGCTGAGCCCCACATGCCAGAGTCTACCACAGTCCCCCGTCTCTGGCTGGTATGGACCGTGTGGCAAGGGCCATTGTCCTGGCCATGAGCTGTGTGAGTTTGGGCACCTTACCCAGCTCTGGGCCTCCTTTCCCTTGTCTTCCATATGGGGTGACATCATCACTACCTTGAGGACACATTCAGAGGCAAGAAAGGGCAAATCCAAATGAGGTGTACAGAGCCCCTGGGAGCCACTTGCCCTATGTATCCCCAGCCCCTTCCGGGCCCCACATCAGGAGGTCACATTAGCACCCCCCACCACCACTGCCACTATTCAGAAGGCAAAACTCCTAGTGCCTGAGAAATACACCAAGGACTTGGCACCAAGGCTGGGCCCTTGGCAAATCCAGCTCCAGGCTCCATCTAGGTCCCCTCCCACCCCTCCAACCCCTTCCACTCCCTTCTGAGAGTAGTAAGGCCTTCAACATTCCTGCCATGACAAGGGTGACACTACGCAATCAGCCGGGTCAATGCCCCTGGAGTCCCAAGTGCAGTCAGAGAGAGCAGCCCACAGGCCACCTGGGGGACTGCAGGACCTGGGTGGTCCTGATTTGCAGGAACTCTCTGTGACCCACCACCTGTGGGCAGGTGGCCCTGCCTTGCGCAGGGGCCCAGGACTGAGCACGAGTGCAGGGAGGGAAGAAAGTCCTGAGACAGGCCCAGGTGAGGGGCAGGGCTCAGCCCCCAGAAGTCAAAGCCCAGAGAGGCTGAGATAACTGCTGCAGGTTGCCCAGGGCCTCCGACAACCAGGCCTGGGATGCCTGCCTAAGTCTCCCAGCTAGGGGATGGGAGGAGGGTCTCTGCCGCTTGGGGGACCCCTACCGCTGCATGACCCCTGAGGTGCTCCCCGCCCACCCCTGCTTGACCTTCGTGGCAGCGCTCGGCTGGGCGCAGGGTCACCGCCCAGCGAGAAGGTTAAACAAGCAAAAGCAGCGGTGTGGGGGGAGGGGGCGGGAAGTTCCAGCGTCTCCGGGCTTGGGGTCCCCCGCCGGGCCTGGTGGGGGAGGGAAGATAATCCGCCCCAGCCGAGAGCCTCCGGGAGGCTCCGGGTCTGCAGCCGGCCCCGAGGGCCCGGGAAGAGGCCAGCGACAGAGAAACGCAACGCAGGGAAACGCAGCGCCCAGCGGCGGGAGCTCAGGGCCTGAGCTGGCGGTAAGATGACGACACCCGGGCGGGGTGTGGGAGCAGAGGCGGCGGCCAGAGGGCCAGAGTCTGGGCCGGGACAGCGGGAACGAAGGCATGAAAATCGGAGCCCAGGTGTGCCCAGCTCTCCCTGTCTCGGCGCCACTGAGGGGGCCTCTTTTAGGGAATTGCAAACCGGGGAGGGAAGCAGGCATTCTCAGTGCTGAGAAACAGCCGCGGCCCGAGGGCAAAAGCAGGCGTTAGCGGGACTTGGAATGCCCGCTGGAAATGCACTGGCCGCCACCCTGGCCCGGCGCCCTGACCAAGCGAGAGCACAGGCTCCGCCGGGTCGCCGCGTCCCCGGGTGGCACAGCCCATCTGCACCCAAGTCCAGATGCCAGGACGGCTGTGCGAGGCCGGGCTCCCCACAACCCGGGCCTCGGGCGTCTTTGCCATGCCGGGGGGTCTGTCCGAGGCTGTTGTTGGTCAGAAGGGGCCTATTTTAAGAACGGCGTTACTGCCTGCGGTCCAGAGGGAAACAGGAGAGAGAGGGGCCCTGTGGCCCAGCCCCGCGGCCTCCCCTGCCCTCCGCCCGCCGGGTCTCAGCTTCTCCGTCTGGGAAATGGGGACTCCCAGGCAGAGGCGCTGGGCGGGTGGGGAGGCGCGGGCCGGGAGGCCAGTGGGAGCCGAGACCGCTAGTACGAGGCCCGCACTCTAGGAACGGCCTGAGGCGCCAGAAGAGCACTCATTCTTTAGACAAGGGACGCGATTCTATCTCAGGAAGGCTCAAAAACCCAGGCGTCGGAGACCGAGCCTCCCAACCCCGCGACCGCTGGGGCTGGGCTGCGGGCCTGGGCGCTGCGCGGCGGGCGCGTCACTGGCGGGGGCACCTCGTCCTCTGGAGCCGGCCCGAGGGCGGGATGGTAGTGGGGCCCGCGGGGGCAGTGGGAACCTCGAGACCAGTCGCCTCCACCCGCAAGAGCAGCAGCGGCGGCCCAGGCAAGCGGGCGGCGGTGGGAACCGAGAATCCGGAGCGGGGAGCCAGCCCAGAGAGCCCGCACGGACTCGCGTGGTTTCCCGCTCGGCCTCTTTCTAACCGTTTAAGACTAGCTGCCCGCACCCCGGGGCCCCGGGTCTCCGCTCCTGTCGGGGCGCCTACTCTTCCTGCTTTGGACTGGACGGCGGGGCGGGGCGAGGTGGGGTCTAGGGGCCAACAGACCCTAATTCCTGTCCCGGGCAGGCAGCCTCGGGACCCGAGCTGGGTCTTCGGGAACTTTCCACCGCGGCACGTGTCTGAAGCACGCTCTCTCCTGCTGTCCGTGCCCAAGTCCGTGCGGGTGCGTCCCGCCTGCAAATTGCTGGGGCTCACTCCCTAAAGCTCTGTCGAAAGGATTGGAAGGAGGCTTTTCGGGAGCAGAGACGCGGCCCTACGCGGGAGAAGGGCTCCGGAGGCTCGCGGCTGGGGTGTGGGGGGTCGGCTAGCGGTCGCTGTGTCTCGGGGCGGGGTGCTGCGGCCCTAGGTGTCCTCTCCTGGAGAGGTCAAACCAAGGCCTAGAGAAACCAATAAAAGAAACACAACCAGGAAAGGAAGCGCTTTATCCTGCTTAACATGCGCAGACCCGGCGGGCGGGGTGGGCTGGAGCGACCCGGGCAGGCGAAAGACCCGAAGGTCCCCTGCGGAGGAAGCCAACCGCCCTCCTAGCCCGCCACTTGGACCTTCCTGTGCCGCCTATCCGCAGGCGGGGCGGGGCGGGGGACCAGCGGGGGTCCAGCTCAGACTTGCTTCCGACGCCGAGTGCCCCGCGGGCGGCTCGCTTCTCCCCGCCCTGCCTCCTCCGCGAATGCGGCCGCGTCTGGGGAGGGCGTGTTTACGCAGTCAAGCCAGTGAGGACGCGACGGCCCCACAGCAAGAGCTGCGGGGAATGTTGTTCTTCTGACCGTTTGGCTCTGGATAGCGCCTTCTGTAGGCGCCTGTGTTTGCCGGGTAACCGCGGGTCCCACGCACCCACCAAGCCTCAGTCTTCCTCCGTAAAATGGGCCTAACAGGGCCGCCTGGGCAATAACCGGGGTGGCCCACCATGCGCCTGGGCTCTCTGGGTTTCTCGCGGAGGCGCCCGCAACCGCAGGAGGACCCAAGACAACTCGCAGCTTCGCAGCCGCGGACTCCCTGGTTCGCTCACCCACACGGCCGAGCGCTGCGGGAGCAGCTCTAATGGGACGCAACTCGGGCTCGAGTCGCGCGCGGCCCAGTAGGGCTAAGAGATCGGCGGTGATGCAGGCTGCCCTGAGGAGGCGGGTCAGGCCGCACTCCAAGGGTGCTAGCTGGTGGTACGCAATGTCCCCTCTCTCCGTCCCTCCACGTAGCGTCCCTGAGGTTCCCGACATCTTTTCCCTACCGACGGAGGGCTAGGATCGGGCCAGCTCCCCCGAACCCCATCTTTTCCCTTGGGGTTTTGGGCACAGGCGCGTCAAGACCTGCCCACCAGGTCTTGTGGGGTTAAAGTGTGCAGCCCCGGACTCGATTCGCTCCTCAGTCAGGAAATAGCTACTGAGGGTCTTCTCTGTGCGGGCAGGTTCTCCTCCCAGGCAGGCAGCGAAGGAGCGCTTGGGGTGGGTGTAAGCACAGGAAGGTATGCACACTGCTGGCTCTGAGTCCAGAGAGACCTGGGAAAGGGAAGCATTTAAGCTGGGTCTGAGTGACAAGACAGAACCGTCCTCTCTGGTGCTTGGGTGGGGAGTGGCGATGTGACCACTTCTGCAGCCTGCTTGAAGGCAGCACCAAGATGTGGAGTTTGGAGGACAGCAGTGGGGTAGGGCTTGCGATTAGGCCCAGGAGCAGACCCGGCAATGGGGAAGGAGCAGGACTCCATGGGCAGCCGGTGTTGGGAGGCGAGTTGAGGCCTGGAAGGGGAATGCACTTACCGAAGGGCCTTCGGGCCAAGCCCAGGCCCTCCTGAGGCTGCACATCCTTCCACTCGCCACTGGCTGGAGGGATTTAGAGCTGCCAGCAAGGCAGACACTGTGCTTGGGCCTGGCCGTGCCGTGCCTGTGGTTGACGACAACCTCCCTGAGGTCAGTGTGGGCAGGGAGGACAGCAGCCCTGAGAGGTAGGGACCATTATTGTACCCATTCTTCAGATGAGGAAACCGAGGCTCAGGTTGCTCAGCAAAACAGCCTGCACACAGTGGCAGTGGGGGGGGGGGGCACCTCGAGTAGGGTGAATATACCTCCCCATCCAAGGGACAGCTTAATAATGGGGAAACTGAGCCCGAATTGGGACCAGGATTTGCCCAAAGGGTGATTGAATTTGAGGCTGAGCAAGCTTGAGAAGAACATGCTGCCCAGGCCCAGTCAGGCAGTCACAAGGAGGTGGGGGGAAGTGGAGGACCTATCTCTGCTGCAGGTGCAGCCCGGAGGGCAGCCTGGAAGGACAATGGTGCTAAGGTTCGCTGGGGGAAGACCAAGTCCCCCACACTCCACTCTCCAGGGGAGTGCTACCTCATGTGTGAAAATGCAGGCTTCACATGGGGGGGGGGCAGTGCATGGCAGAGCTTCACAGGGGTACCTGGGAGAGCATCTGTGGGGTTTGCTCAGGGTCGACCGCTGTAAGCGATTCCATGCAGAATTTGTGCCAAAGTCTGAGTCAAGCAGGCCTCCCCAGCTAAATTGAGACAATCTAAGTCATGCAGAGTACAGATAATCCTCCTGCCTCTGGACTCCCTGGCCCCATCTGGGCCTCTTCTGTGAGGCTGTTCCCTGCATTTCCTCCTCTGTAAAGTGGGGAAAGGCGAGGGGAGGTTGTGGTGCTGCCTCTTTGGCTGGCATGCAGGTAGGTAGTAGAGTGAGCACTGAGGCAGCGCCCAGGCAGGGCTGGGCGCTTGGATGGGGTTTGACTCATCTACTCTGACCCCTCCCATTTTGGTGAACAGTGGGCTTGGGGATGGCCAGTCCTCTTGGTCTCAGCCTCCATCCTTCCTTGAAGGGATGGCCCTCAGTGGTTAAGCTTAAGGGGGATGAACAGCACATCTGGCCCTGGGAGCTGTCGGGATGGTTTTAGAGCCTGCCCCGCCCCAGGGGTAGATCCAGCCTCTGCCAGCTCCAGTTCATGGCCCTGAGTGAGTGCCAGGACCTCCCAGGACCTCTGCTCCCTCCTGGCAAAGCCCAGGTGCAGTCTAGCCTCTGGATGACATGTCAGTGATGGTGATCCTGTGCATTTATTTGATTTTTCGTTTAATGTCTGCAAACTGTTCTGCCTTGTTCATCGCTAAAGCCCCACCCATCAAACTTTGCCTGGCACAGACAGATTAAGAATGAATGAAGGAAAGAAGGAGTGAGTGAGTGCAGAAGGAGCCCCACCACTTTACTAGACCCAACAGAGGATTTCAGGCAAAGCTGAGCTCCACAGGGCAGCCCAGGGTGGTGGCACCCAGCAGGTGTCACCAGGAAGCTGGAGGCTCTGGGCCCTGGTGGGCAGGGGCTGCTGCCCAAGTCCCACTCCCGGCACCAGCTTTGTGACAGACCCAGGTTAGAGTCCTGTCAGGGTCCTGTCCCCAGGGCTCTAGAAAACCCACAGCACGTGAGCAAATGTCCGTCTGGGAAGTGAGAGGTCTTTGAGATTCCAGAGAGGCAAGGGGCAAGGGCAAGGGGCAAAAGAGAAGGGGCAAGGAGTCGGGGGATTCGTGGGAATTTAACCAAATGCAGTTAGCTCCATGGCACGGCTCCGTGCATGGTCCAGGGAACAGTTACCGGCCAGAGGGAGAGTGGGAGCCCAGGGCGCAGCCGAGCTTTAGTTTTTGGTTTATTTTTTCCTCTTTCCCACTGTGTTTAGCCCTGCTCTGTGCAGGCGTCCCTCCTGCAGTTGCTAAACGAAGCCCCCACGAGGAAAGGGCCAGGGCCGGCACAGGCGCATGGTACTCATGGCCCTCAGGACCCCGCCCGGTCCCCTGCTGCAGGTGCCCATCCCACCGCGTGCAGGAGGCCGGATTTGCAGCTGCGAGCTCCCCCCAGCTCAGCCTCGACTGCGCAGAAGCGGGGCAAATCATTCTTTTCTGGGCTGCTTTACCTCCGCAGTGCGACGGGGTGGCTGTGCCTGGGGTCTACACAGAGAGGGGACGGGAGGACCCGCGCCGGTAGATGGAGCTGACTGTCTCCCATCCTTCGCTCTGGTGGGGCCAGCTCTCCGTCTGCTTTCTGGGGAAGGTTTTTGGCTTCGATCATTTTCCATCAGCCTGGCCAAGAGAAGGCGTGGGAAGGAGTCAGGGTCGCCGAGCAATCAGTCCCCACATTGGCACCGCGTGCTGGGCGCTTTTGTGAGGGTCGGGCGGCCCCATCTTCTCTTGCTCTCTCTTTGGGATGGGGAAGGGGCGGCGTCTCTCGCTGGGAGACCGGTAGGTCGCCTCACAGCATCGGCATCGTGGTGAGGCTGCCATGAGTTGGGAGGAGCTGCGTGGGCGACCCGGAGCGCCCAGCTGGTGTGCACGCGGGGAGGGAACAGGCGCTGGCCTACGTTTTGGCTCCTCCTCACAAGGGCCGTCCTTGTTTAGTTATTTTTCCATTGAGAAAACTGAGGCCCACAGAGGCAATAGGCCTCCTGAACTTGGCCTGGCGTTTACCAACTCAGGGCCCTGAGGCCAGAGACCCTTGCGCAGCCGGGAAGAGCAGAGGTGGCTGTGGGTAAACTTAGGGCATCACTGTCTCTAGCATCACAGCTGCACGTGCGCAGGGGCCACTTTGAGACCTCCAAGTGCGGTGGTGCTGATGGGTAGGGCGAGCGGGCCTTAAGTGATTGGGAAGCAGAAAGAGGTCTCTCCCCAGTCCCCTAAGAAGTCGTCTCCCAGTGGCAGCTGCGCCTCCCCATAGAGTGGAGACAGGAGGAACTTTCCTCCAGGAATGATGCTGTTGTCCGGGGTCTGATCACATTCCCTGTCTTGGAATCACACTTTCAAGTTGAATTCAGTCAAGGCATCAGCTGCCCTGCATGAACTCTCCAGGTATCAGAGGGCACCAGCGATCACCCCCTGCCCTTCACAGACCCCTTTTCCCCTCCTGTGGAGGGACTCCGCTGGACTGAAATCTCAGTGACCCCTGCGCTCCTCTTTGCTTATTCTGAGCATTCGTGGCCCCTGCCACCTCCACTGACATTCCATTAAGTGATGCCCTTTTGCATGTGATGGAGAACAGTGGAGTTCAGGAAGCTGGTGATCCAGGGACCCAGCAAATGGCTCCTAGCTAATTAGGTTCATCCTCTAACCTTTACATTGGTTTCTTGTTTTAAAAGAAAGATTAAATGCAAAAACGGGCTAATTTCCACCTTAGATAGAGACAGCCAGGCTGGACACTAGCCCTGCTGGTACCTTGCGCTAATTGCAGGCCAAGAATCAACAAAGGAAGGGTAAGTCCAGCCCCGATGCTGGATACTTGTGGCTGCTGGACTTGGATGCAGACCTTGATGGATTCGAAATGCTGCTTTAGCTCCTTGGGGTCAGGAACCCCCTCCTTCCCTGCTGTGCAGAACCACAGAGCATGAGCCAGAAGCAGACCTGGGGCCCTGTGCCCTCCAGCTCCTTGCACTGCTGCACCACGAGTGTGACAGGACAGTGAGGAGTGGGCGCTGCCCACATGTCTTCCTGCGTGAGCAAGGACAGTGCGGGGCTCCTTCTGGGCCATTTCCCAGTCCAGAACAGGGCCTTGGCTGCTGACCGATTACATAAGTAGCTGTTGAGCAAGTGATTGGGTGAACAAATGAAGTGACTGCATTTTTCCGGGCCTGAGTTCATGGTCCACGAAGTGAGGCTAACACAGGCCCCGCTCTGGTGAGAGTGACAGCAGATCAGCTGGGCAGGCTGCGTGAGCTGCAGGGGTCCCCCCCAGCCCTCCCGCTCCCTGAGTCTGTGCTGTCGGTTTAGGTTCCACATTCCAGGCAGACAGGCTGTGCGTGGAGAGTCTCTAATAAACATTTTGGGGAATGGGGAAGAAGCATTTTTAAATGTACTTCAGCCCTTCTCCATGGTAGGCCTAAAACCACATCAGAGGCTTTAAGATCCATGGGGGTGCAGGGAAGTTTTAGGAGGGAAAGTGCGTATTTCCACATCTCTGTCTGGAGGGTGGTACCAAGTTATTTTAAGTCAGTTCCAAAAACTTCCTGAAGGTGGCGCCCTTGGGACAGGACATTTCTCCAGGAGCCGGGTGGGTTAAGCCTTCAGGATAAATTAGCCTTAGATGAATTCTTCTGCTGTGCCAAAGAAGTGAGGGAATTCCAGCAAAGTCTGGCTCATTGGTGGACAGTTGGCCTGGACAATTCAGGTCCAAGAAGCTGTTTGGTTTTAGCACGTCCTCCCCTTGTCCCAAGAATGTAACATTAGGGTGGTTTGGACGCTAAATGTTTGTGGGCAAATTTATTCCAGAGTTACTCTAACGCTCACATCTGTCCCCGTCCCCATCTGTGCATGCACTGGGGGCACTGCAGGCGGGGAACCAGGCCCCACCTTGCAAATTTTGTCTGTTGTTTGCCTTCATCGCAACACAGGACAACTGATTGCCACTCCCGCCCCAACCCGGCCGAATTACCCCTTCTGGGTGCTGAGAATAGGCTGGTGGTGCACAGTGAAACTTCATCAGTGGCTAAGAATCGTAGGCGCAGGACCCACCGAAGCCAGTTAGAGACCCGGCTGCGAGGAAGATTTGCTCCCCGGAAGGAGATCAGGCAGCAGGGGCAGCACAGGCCTCTGGGCTTGGCGTGGCAGGGGCTGTCTGTATAAAGGGCTATGCCTAGAGGCCAACCACACAGGGGCAGGCAGGACTGGGTGCAGGCAGTGAGGCTCCCCTCCCACGTGCCCCTTCTCAGGTGTGGAGCACTCAGAAAAGCTGCCCTGGCCCAGCCCTCTTTGGTGGCACAGGTTTTGGTTCTTCTGTGGGTGGGGTGATGAGTGTGTCAGATTTGATGGGTGCTTAGCAATCTGGCCATCTCCCCCATTAAGTGTCCCCCTCCCTGCCTGCCCGCTGCCAGTGCATAAGTCATCCCCAAGGGGTGCTCTGGCCAGCTCCAGGTAGGTTCGCCCCCAGGAGTGGGCGTGCAGAGGAAGGGCAACAGAAGCCAAGATGTGGTTGCCCCCGCCACCCACCAATACCTCGCAGGGGCTCGGACCAGGCCCCTGGGCTGCAGGGAGACTAGACTGAAGTTCAGGGTTTGAGGAGACTTGGACCACCCCCTTCCCACCCCCTGAGCCCCCTCTGTTTGCTTGCATGAGAAATCCAACCGTGCTGCCTTATGTGGCTTCTGCAAGGCACTGAGGATGGGTCTTGTCAGAGGAAGAGGCTGCATCACTCAGCACACAGCTCTCCCCGAGGCGCTCTCTAGGTCCCTGTCATGGTGGTCCCACTCTCCTTTTTGCCCTCACAGTGGTCGGCCTGGTTCTAGCCTGCTTCAGCCCGAAGGGTGGGCACCAGCCTGGAGCCAACCTCTCCCTTGTCCCCAGCCAGCTCTCAAACGCTTCCTTAAGCAAGATGACCTCTTGTGCAACTGGAGTCTCTTACCAGCTTCTCAGCACATATTTCTGCACATCATTACAAGTTCAAGTAAAGAGTGTAGTAGGATCTGAAAAGGATGCAATGAGCAACCTTGCATGGCAGTGAGTTCCCCATCAAGAGAGGTGTGTAAGCAGCAGCAAGATGACCCTTGTTAGGAGGTTTCTATACTGAGCCATTGTTTGGGACCCTCCTTTTGAACTAATCTCCCAGGCTGACTCCCAGGTGAGCTAACATTTCAGTTTTGTGGCTCGAAATCCCACTTTCTGCAGGGCTAGGGTAGCCTCTCCCAGGCCAAAAGAGTAAATGGCAGATGAGCCCAGTAGTATGGAGGGACCCTGGGCCCATGCCACTTAGGGCTGAATACTGTCTGTCTTCCTCCTTTTGGGCTTCTATAACAAAATAGACTGGGTAATTTGTAAATCACAGAAATTTATTTCTTATGGATCTGGAGGCTGGGAAGTCCAAGAACTGGTGTTGGCAGATTTGGTGTCTGGAAAGGGCTTGCTTTCTGCTTCTAACATGGTGCCTTCCCGCTGCGTCCTCATGTGGCAGAAGAGCAGAAAGGGATGAACTCGCCCCTGCCCCAGCCCTCAGTAAAGGTGCTGATCACCTCTTGAAGGCCCTGTCTCTTAATACTCTTGCACAGGGGATTACGTTTCAACACGAATTCTGCAGGGACACAAACATTCAAATCACAGTAATGTTTCCCAAAGATATCAGGTGCTAATACCTGGAACCTGTAAACGTTACCTTTTACAGGAAAGGGTCTTTGTAATGTGATTAATTAAGGATTTCGAGGTTAGCCTGGACTATCCGGGTGGGCCCTAGGTGCAATCACGTGTACACGTGTACGTGGGAGACAGAGGGAGATTTGCCGCAGACACAGACAAGGCCACGTGAAGAAGAGGCAGAGACTGGAGTGACATGGCCACAAGCCAAGGACACCTGCAGCCACCAGCCGCTGGAAGAGGCAGGCAGGAGCCTCCCCCAGAGCCTCTGGGGAACCTGGCCCTGCCAACTCTTGCTTTCGACCCAGTAATACTGATTTAGGACCTCCGGCCTCCACAGCTGTGAGAGAATAAATTTCTGTTGTTTTAAGCCACCAAGTCTGTGGAACTTTATTATCACAGGTGGACTAAAGCCAGGTGTCCCTGGATTAGTCCTGGTGTTTCACAGACACCCCCAGAGCCCAGCAGCAGGGCTCTCCATCTGGAGGGCTTCCCACAGGACCGTTGGTGGGGAGGGCCCCTCCCTCCTGCCTACAGAAGCAGAGCTGGGTGGGCCAGGGAGAGAAAGTTTAGTTCTTGCCTGTCTCCTTCAAAACCTTTCTTACACTTCAGTTTTCAAACTCACCCTGCAAATGCCAGCGCAGAGGTTCTCTGCAGGGCCCCTGGTGAGAAGTGGCACAGCAGGAAGGCACTGCAGGACATAGATGATTCCGTTTCTAGAGTTTTCCCAGGCCGAGCCTCCACATTGGGGTAGCCCTGGGGAAGCAAATGTCCCTCTGTAGGTGACAATAGATGGGGGCGATGCGGTTTGGAAAGGTTTGGGACAACCGCTATAAGCAGCGAGGAGGTAACGGTCTTCATGGGCCGGCAGCACAGGATGGCTGCTGCCACGGCACATTCGAATGCCAGCACCCACTCTGTGCTGGCCCTGGGCTGGGGGCACAGACGTCATCCTTGCCCTCTGATGACCGGCTCACCAGCCAGCAGGGGTGTGGCAGATGGTTCAGAGATGCACAGGAGGGGAGGAGGAGGGGAAGGGGCTCCATTCCCATCCCCGGCGTCCACCCACCTGCACTGGGGCTCTGCAGGGTGGGTGCGGGGGAGACACGAACGCCTCATTGCTCACCAGCACGCCCCGACTTAGAGTAAAGACCATCTTACACCTGGAGAGTGAACACTACTTATGCTACTAATCTGGCAAAACAATTAAAAGCAGATATTGTCTAGGGGGAGGAGTGGAGGAAAGGCATCCTCAGACGATGCTGGGGGAGGGCCAAGCGCAGCAGGCTTTGGAAAAGCAACCTGGAAAGGTGTAAGAGCATCAGCAGCTGCATGCACGCGCGCGCACACACACACACACGCACCATCAGGCCCACGGCCATACACCTCGGAATTGCTCCCACAGGAACAGAAGTACTGGCTCCTAAGGAAACAGTGGAAAGTTTCCTTTTAGGGGGATGCAATGGCAGCATTATTTGGTGTTACCAAACTCTGGAGACTGAAGAAATGCCATGAATAGGGAGATGCTGGAAACACGTGTCACCCCCACCCCCTGTGGAAATGACACAGCCAGTCAGCAGGGGAATGGGCTGAACCAGAAAACCAAGAGGGATCCCCCTGAGCCCACGGGGGGGGGGGGAGAAAAGGCAGAATAATGCATGTAACGTGATAGGATTTGCATAGAACAATGACCCCTGAAACCCTGTCTACTGCTCATGTGGCTGTGCATGTCTGGGTCTCGGAAGGTACGATTCAGTGAGCACGGGAATAGCGACGCGCAAAGACACACATGAGGTTGGCAATGTGGGTTTTTGAGGTGGACGGGATGGAAGTGGGTGGAGTACCCGTGAGGGTCTACGACAAGAGTGCATGGGGGTGGACAGGATGTCTGTGTGGGCATGAAAGGACACAGGGATGTGGGCTGTGTGTGCCTGTGGGGGTGTAGGCCGTGTGGGTGTGTACGGACTTGTGTAGGGGTGGATAAGTGTGGGGGTGTATGGAGAGAAGTGTGCATGTGTGTGTGTGTGGGGTGTGGACGCGTGTAGGTGCATGTGTGCCCATGGGGCTGTGTGGGTGCAGGCGTGGGTGGTGTGTTTGTATGAGGGTGTGGGGTGTGGTGGGATGGGCTCTGTACGTCAGTGAGTGTGTGGGGCGTGCGTGTGTAGGTCTGGCTCTTCCTAAGGAGAACGACCACAGCCCACAGCGAGGTCTCAGTACGGGGTTCCCAGATGACCTGCATTATCTCCATATCGTGCTCGAGGTGTCAAATTCTTTGTGCTGATCACGTATTCTTTACATAAGGTGAAAAGCCATTTTCTTTGGGATGGGGGCAGAGACGCTGAGGGCCCGCAGAGGCAGCCTGGGCACCATGAGGCCCAGGCCAGGTTCAGACATATCGGGGCTCAGGCGATGTGCCCAGGATGTGCCCCACCTGAGCTAGTGGGTGCCCTCTGAGGGCGCACAGAGTCAGGTGTTGCCACAAACTGTCTTTTTGCTGGTATGGGTGCCAGTTCATTCTTCTAGCGGATGAGGACATCAAGGCTCAGAGTGGCCAAGTGCCTGCTCAGGGTTGCACAGCAGAGGAAGCCAAGCTAGATCCCACCCAGGTGGGCCTGACCACAGAGCCCACCCTCTCTGCCTCGTCCAGCAGGTCAGGGGGCAGCCCCAGGATGCCAGGGACTCTCCTCAGTCCACTGATGGTCAGGTGGGGGCTTTGTGTCCTTAGGGGGCTCCTCACCTGCTGGCCCCTGGACACAGCTGCCCCACCCTGCCCTGGCTCACCTGCACAGCTGAGCCTGGGAGGATGACCTTGGCCCGCGGCTTCCACACCCCTTCCGCTCCCTCCCCTCTCCCCCCACAGTGGGCAGCCTCAGCCCACCTCAGCCTCTATCGGCTGCTCTTAAGAGCCAGATGCACTAACCATTTCCCATGTGTTGCTTTGGTGACTTTAAAATTTTTCCATTCCAGTTTTTAAAAATTAGGTAATGCTTGCACCTGGGACAAAGCAGTGCAGATGGTGAAAGGTCCTCCCACCTGTTTTAGCAGCCAGTTCTGCTCCCGGAGCCTCTCATGTCTGTGTCCACAGACAACCATGCTGCACTGGTGTCCACACGCCGAGCCTTAGAGCCACAGGAGTTCATGCTCAGTCCTGGAGGCCAAAATCAAGGTGTCTGCAGGACCAGGCTCTCTCTGAAGACGCTGGGGAAGGGCGCGTCCCAGGCCTCATTCCAGCTCTGGTGGTTCCTGGCCTGTGGCAGCATAACCCCAAGCTCCCCATGGCATTGTCCCCTGTCTGTGTCCAAATCCTTGTGATAGGACAGCAGTTGCGCTGGGGGGTAGGGGACAGGATGACCTCATCTTAACCAATTAAGGTCACATTCTATAGTCCTGGGGGTTAGGACTTCCATGCATGAGTCTTGGGGGGACACAATTCAGCCCCTAAAAGACACACACAGACAACGTACGTGACTGTGGTGAGGTTGGGTCTTCTGCTCACGTCCACACCTGTGTATCTGCCCTGTGCTCGCGCCTCCCCCTTTGCTCGTTACCTCTCCCAGTCCTTGGGGCAGCCCCATATCTAGCGCGCCCCATTCTCTCTCCCAGCTGCACAAGGTAGCTGTGAAGATAATCCCTACACGTATATCCTGCCACTCCCGGGGCGTGTGGTGCTGGGGAGGACCGCTGGGAAGTGGCTGCTAAACCCGTTGGAGCTTCTGACTTAGCTGCCTCCGATGGGGGAGGGGGAGGAGTGGGGCTTGTTCCCTGCCCGGTCTCCCCCATCCCCCACCAGCCCCTGCCCACAGAAAGGGCAGCCAAGCTGAGTTCTCCTCCAGATGTCACCAGGGGCACTGAGCCAAACTTTCCTCCCAGCAGCCTGAGCAGGAGCCCCCCAAGTCCTGTCAGGCCACAGGCCTAACCATTCCAAGACCAAGAGGGCCGAGCAGTCCAGACTGGTGGGGGCCCTGCACCAGCCAGCTGTGGTTTCCAGAAACTTCCCTCCGGCTCCTCAGGAAAAGGCTCCCTGCACCGTGGTGGCCCTAGCCTTTTATTCAGCCTGGTTCCTCCAACCCCAAGTCACTTCCAATCAAGGTCACGGCTGCCGAGCCGTCTGCAGGTCCCCCGTGATTTAGATAACTCTGAGCACAAATCTGTGCTCCATTGTGGAAACCAAAACCTGCTCCCACCTCGAGGTGCTCTCATATTAAAACCAGATTCCCACTGCCCAGGCCTTGAAGTGACCACGCCTT
Source organism: Indri indri (assembly GCA_004363605.1). Classification (NCBI taxonomy): domain Eukaryota; kingdom Metazoa; phylum Chordata; class Mammalia; order Primates; family Indriidae; genus Indri; species Indri indri. The sequence continues at coordinate 14,815 of RJWJ010014754.1, read as the reverse complement.
GCATATCTTCACCAAGCTGGGACTGAGAATACAGGCTCCTAACATCGCAGGAGGAAGCCAAGTGCTGATTTTGCCATCGCACTTCTAAAAATCATCATTCGAGCATCCCCCACGGAACACTCTCCTAGGCACACAGACCTGTCTCCCCAGCGTGAGCTGTGTGTGCTGTCTCTCACCAGCCACCGCGGCCACCAGCGCAGGAGCCTGGTTATGTCCGTTTCCAGGGGAGGAAGTGGCTTCCGGACAGTGAACAGGGCTGCGTCTTGCTGCTGGTTGGCAGAGCTGGGACCCAGACTCAACGCATTCTGCCCACGGGGATGTCCTGGTTTCAGGAAAACCTACTGGGAGCCACCCGGATAGCACAGGTTTTTAGCAGTATCGGCTGAGAGAAGAGCCGTTCTCAGAGTTAAATCTACTGCCTATGTGCTGAGAACTGCCGCAGGCTTTGAAATTGGAAAAAATGAAAACAAACCCAAGGGAGAACGCTGGCCCGAGGGAGGGGTGGGTGGGCAGAGCGAGGAAGCCGGGAGCGGCTCTCCCAGGATCTAGAGGGGGCATGTGGTGTTCTCTGGTCAACTCTTCTAACTTTTGCAAATGTTTGGAAGTTTCCACAATCAAACGCTGGGAGGGAAACCCTACACTGAACCGAAGGGGCAAGGTCTGAGGTTTTCTGGGCTCCTGCTCCAGGCGTCTGCCTGAAGCGGGACAGAAACCTACACAGCAAGCATGGAGTGGGGGCCAGCAGAGGTTGGGGGACCAGCTCTGGCGCCCCTCAAAGCACAGGCAGGTGCTGCGGGAGGCCCTCAGGCTGGGGGTGGAGCAGCCCCTCGGCACAGCGCCCCGCTTTCAGGGGCATTGTTGGAGCTGTCCCCTTGCCTCCTGCAGGTCCTGGGCAGGGCGCTCCCACGGGGGAAGTGGCTTCTCAGCTCGCCAGGGCAGGGCGGCAGAGGGCTTGGGCCACGCGAACACACAGCCTCCGTTTGTCCCAGGGGCCTTGGAGAGCTGGCGCAGGGACACTGCAGCTCCCAGTGCCAGGTTCCCTTCTCTGTCCCGCTTGTTGGATGGAACCATCTCACTGCCCTGCGCCACATGGCCAGGAGTGCCAAGGACGCATTCTCCCCTTGCTCCCCCTTCCCTCCTCCTCCTGCCTCCTCCTCCCAAGGCCCTCTGCCCCTGATCTTCCTCCCACCTCCTTTTCTCTCTGTCCCCCTCCTGTGCAGTTCTCCTCCCACCCCATTTTTCCCCTTCCCCCCACTCCCTTCTCTTCTGTGCTCTCCCCTCCTCCCCCTTCCCTCTCCTCTCACCTCCTCCTCCTCTCTCTGTTTGCTGTATTCTCTCCCTCCCCTGCTCCGTCCCCCTCCTCCCTCTCTCTCCTCTCCCCTTTCTCTTGTCCTCTTGTCCCCTTCTGGCCCCAGCCTTTGGGCCCTGCTAGGCGTGCGACTCTGGGAAGCATCCACTTAACAAACTATGAAAATTATCGTCCTCTTTCCAGTTGTAGAGGGAGACTTTCACAAGGAAGGAAGTGGCTAGACTCCTAAAAGGCAGGCGAAATAATTTTCAAACGTTTGGTCCTTTTCAAAGCAAATACTTACAATATACGCTAAAGACTTGTCTACACCATTATCTCTCCTCAATCCCACACCGGACATATGAGAGGGGTGTTACTGCTGTTCCCACCTTATGGCTGAGGACACAGAGGTCCCTCAAGGGCAGTGACTTGCTCACGACCACAGTGGGCAGGTGGTGGAGCTGAAACGAGGTGCCCTGGTGCGAGGTGCCCTGGTGCTGTTTCACATCCTACAGCTGCAAGGACATGTCATGCTGGTTGTGACTGGCGAACAGACTGTTTGACAAGTCAACAAGAATGTCCTGAGACTGTACCCCTCCCCAGGCCTGAGCCAGGAGGGGCTAAGAGGACAAAAAAACGCACTGCCAGGAGCCCTCCACACCCTCCCTCTCCACCACCTGCCATCCAGGTCTGCCTCTGCGCAGGGGCTGCCTTGGTTGGACTCCATTGCTCATCACTCCGCCAGGGCAGGAAGCGCCTTTTGGATGACCTCATCACCTACTGCCCTGCTACTAGGGCCCAGCTTTAATCTGTCACTCTCTCAGCTCAACAGCCATCAGTGGCTCCCCACTGCTTTGCAAATTAAGAGTCCTATTCTTTAGCTTGGCATGCATGGTCCTTCCCAGCCAGACTCCAGCCCGCCAAGTTCTCTCCTTCCCAGCGCTGTCTTGCACACACCCACCTGACCTGCAGGTTTCCTACAGGCTCAGCCCTGCCTTTGGTCTCAGCAGGCAGAGAGCTGTCACGTCCAACAGCCAGGTTTCCCTTTGTACACATCACAGCATCACATGCACAGTCAGATGAAACCAAGTGCCTGTAAGATGTGAGGAAATAGAAATGGAGATGGCTGTCGCAGACAATGATTCTGAAGTGCTTAGTGGAGGTGAGACCCATCAGCCCAGATTTCCACTCTTGGGCGTTCACCCCCAGAAACACTCCCAGGACCATAAAGAAAGATGATGAGTCTGTTCATTCCAGTATTATTTGTAAAAGCAGAGAGTTGGAAACAACCGGAAAACCTCTCAGTAGGGCATACACCATCCTTGTGGCATGTGTATTTTCCTGAGTGACTGCAACAGAGCTTTTCATTGCACACTCTGCTGGTGTGACTTCAACATTCTTCCTACTGAGAGGTGGGGTCCATGTCCCTCCCCTTGAACTTGGGTGGGATCTGGGACTACTCCAATCAATAGAGTATGGCTAGTGATGCTGTGTGATCCCCAGCCCAGGCTTTGCTTGGTGCTCCTCCCTCCCCCTCTCTCTCCCCTCCCACCCCCTCCACTTGTCCTGGGAACTCGTGCAGTGAGGAAGCCCAGGTCACATGGAGAGGCCTCACGAAGGGGTCCCTTGCAGACTGCCAGCACCAGTGAGCAAATGTTCCCTTAGATGAGTCCTGCCCCAAGTCAAGTCTTATAGCTGAGACTCGGACTTCAGGAATTGGAGACACGCCAGCCCAGATCCACAGAATCTGTGAGCGTTCCAGTAAATGGCTGTTTCACAGCACTGAGTTTTGGGGAAATAGGTGATGCAGCCGTAGAAATGGAACAGTGGCATGGATGAGCATTGTGTTAGTACATAGTGGTTAAAAAAGAGATAAGCATTGCTACATTTACCAGCATGGCTAGATTTCAAACCTATACTTTTAAAAGCAAGAAGGGGAGGTGGTGTAAAATGTCATACTGTTTTCGTAAATTAATACCCAAGACCAGGCACCTGGAGTGGCATGGGGTGAGGTAAGCATAAATGCGCTTGGGATGAGGGATGAAGGAAGCAAAAATAAGATAAAATCTAAATTTAAAAGTAGACATTCTCTAAAATCATTCCAAAAGAAAAAAGTTGATTGGAACAAAACAAAGCAGGTGGTGGCTGGCTGAGGCTTGCCCCCCACCCCAATCTATGCTCTTCCGATCATTCCCACTGACTCACATACCCTGACCTGTGGGGTGTCTGTGGCTACTAGCCCCCGAACTAGGCACTGGGGACCCAGGGGTGGGGAAGGCACTGTCCCTGCCCAAGGCAGCTCACCGCCCAGTTGAGGAGAGCACCAGGCTTCCTGCAGGGCATTTGTTAGAAATTCTAAGGCAGTTCCAGGCACCGGAGGGGGGGTGGTGTAGCCAGCAGAGGTGGCCCAGGTGATGGAGGAGGCATAAGGAAGGGCAAAAGTGGACAGAGAGATGACAGACTGCTACTGAGAGAGATGGCTGTCTGTCTGTACAGATGTGGCTTGGGGCTGTTTGGAGGTGCACTTGCAGAGATGGAGACATGGGAAGGTGACAACCTGTTGACTTTGGGAGACTCTACTTTTCTTGGGGGCCCTCCAGCACCAGAATTCTGATTAGTGCCCAGGGGTGACCCGAAACCTCAGGCCCTGGGAGCCCCGGAACCCCGGCCGAAGGCAGCGACTTCATGAGGATCAGTCTCCCAGAGCGCATCCTGACCGCCCCTAGCCTGCCCAAGGACGGAGAATGGGTCGCTAACGACACAGCAGGCCGCTTCCATCGGCGGCCACATCTAAATAAGCAAAGCCCCGAAAGCAGCAATTCTGCACTCCCGACTCTGTCGACAATCCTGTCTGGCCTCTCTACTCACCTGCACGCAGAGTTTCACTCCCAGCCCGGATACCAGCACGGAGTACAGAGGCAGTGGCCTGGGCGAGCACCAGTCGGCCAGGCCGCGCGTCCCTCATCGACCCTGCGTCTCGGCCACAAGGATCTGCCCACTCGCCAACTCCCGCGCTAAGCGCCCGGGGCTTCGCCACTGCAGTCGGAAACGTAGCGGGGACCCAGTGTCCGCGGTTCGGAGTCCGGGCGCGCCTGCCGCTGCCTGGTGCTCGGGCTGGGGACGCGCCCTCCGCAACGCCCAGAAGGCGGGTGCCAGGGAGGAGCGCACTCCCCTTCCGTCCCATCCCCGGCCTGGCCGCCTGCCGGCCCCAGCGCCGCTCTCACGCGCGCCCCCCAGAGGCAGTGGGAAGACGCCAGCGAGCGCCACCCCGCGCGGCCGCCCTCCTGGACTTGCCTCCGCTCCCAACAGCCTGGCACTCGCAGGGCTGCTGATCAGCCGCGGTTTTCAGGATCAGAGACAAGAGGCTCCTCATCCAGGGACACACAACCCCAAAGCGGAGGGAATTAGAATCCAGGCCCGGAGGAAGCCCCGCCAGGCCTGAGGGAGAGAAATGGAAGCGACAGCACCAACCTCTCAGGCTTCTTGGTTGGAAGGGAAGGAAACGTGCTGAGACGCTGCTCCCTGGCGGGCCCCCCAGGGCGACCCGCATACATTGGATAGTTAGCCGAGAGGCACTCCTCCCCACAGCCATCATCTTTTTATCTGGGCCCCTCTCTGGCCTCAGTTTCCCTATCAAAGGCGCCCTCGGTGAGACAGTGTCTGCTCAGAGCTAGAGCTTCTCCAAATGAATTGAGCACTCATTTCCCTGGCCCAGCCCCTCTGGCTGGGGTCCCTCTAGTCCTTAGTCTCTCTGACCCTGAAGCAGGACTTGGGAGACCTCAGCTCTTCTGGAAGACCCCAATTCCCTCACTTTGGTTGTGTCCCCATTTACAAAATGGGGTATGAGCCCCCACCTACGTGGCTGCCTCCAGGCCAAACAACAGGGTGAGTCCCTGCCTTGGATTGCTTTTGCCTCTCCTGGGGAAGGATGTGGAAGTCAAAGGACAGGGGTTGAACGTCTGGTCCTGGAGTCTGCAGAAAAGTCCTTCTCCCGCCCGAGGACGCAGGGCACGCAGCCACTGGGCACCAGAGGTCCTTCCGGGAAGCCGCCAGAGGTGCACCCAGAGACGCACCATTTTGTCTCCGCGGCCACAGGCTGGTAGGCCCCCTTCTGGCCTCACCACCCCACTGCTCCGCTGCTCCACCGGACTCTGGAGCATCGCCGCGAGGCAACCCTGGAGCCGCAATTCCAAGCCTGCTGGAGCCACCTACCATCTGGGGGAATCTCTCCTACTCCCATCAGTTTTCCCCGCTGGAAAACAGGGGTGATGCTCCCCCACCGTAGTTTGGAAGGTTAAAGCGAGGAGGAAGCCCCAGGTGCAGTCTATCTCTGGGAACGCGGGCAGCACTCAGTTGGACAGGGGCCCTGGGCAGGCACTGGCAGGATCGCTATATCTCCGAAATAACCCGCGTCTAGTGAAGCCGGCTCCACCAGCGAGTCACCTGTTCCCGGCGGTAGCTGATCCGAAGGTGAGCCCTGAGCGACCACAGCTCCGAGGGCCGCAGTGGGGCCTGGGATGCCCTCTGTCCCCACGCTCCCTGCTGCACAAGCGGGAGGGAATTCCTCCACCCTCTTATGGAGAAGAAACAGAGGCGCAAAGACGGGTGGGGCCTGACCCCAAGACATCTGGGACCGGGCAGTGGCTGGGCCGGAAGCTCCCACCCCCTTCTAAGGCCAGAGCCTCCCAGGGAACTGGGAGGGTGGTGGAGATGCCAGAGTCGGGGGCGGGGGAGAGGGGGACCCACTCTCAGCGTGACATCGGGCGGGCTTCAGCTGGCCCCCGTGGGGTTGCATTTCCTTACACACTGGGACTGAGCCCAGGAACCTTAGAGTTCTATCGAAGTACAGTTGGCATTGAAAGCATATTTCATTAAGCGTAAATATTAAAATATGCCGCATTCTTGCAGACCTGTTTTGGCAGTGCTCCCATTTTTAAATTGCATGGGGGGGTCTTTCAAAAAAAAGTTTGTGGCCCAGCCTCTTGCAGTTTCCTGAAAGTGTCGGGGTCTCTACGCCGCCCTACACACACGCACATAGATACACACGCACACACACGTGCACACACGCACATACCGCGCGCGCGCACACAAGCACACAGTTGCTCACGCTCGGTCCAACACTCTCCCCGCGGTGGGGAAATTACGATTCCTGCCGGACGGTGATTGGCCAGCCTGTTCCTCATCGGGGCCCCACAGCCAATGGGTGCCCGTCCAGCCGAGGCCCCGCCCCCCCGGGGCACGGGTGGCGCGGGCCCGGGGAACAGATCACGCGGAGCCGGACCGGGTGCGACCCCCGCCTGCGCCCCGGGCCGCCCGCCTTCGACCGCGCCGCCGCCTGCGCGCTTAAGTCCGGGCAGTGTCTCCCGGCAGCGGCCGCGCTTGGGGCCAGTCGCGGCGTCCTTGGGGCTCAGCGGGCCGCCAGCCCGCCCCAACCCGCGCCACCCCGCCCCTGCTGGCCCCTCCTACTCCCCGCCCCCAGTGAGGCCGGCCGGGGCGGTGACCAGAACGGCGACGTGAGAGCAGAGCGAGGCTGCTGCCGGGCCGGCTATCGGCGCGCACACGCTCCCGGCCCAGCCCAGCCCTGTGTGGAGGCCCCCGCCAGCCCCGCGGGGCCCGACGCCAGCGCTCGGGGCAGCGGTTCCAGGGCCGGCCCACGCATTCGCCAGGGAGCCACGCGCTCCCATCCCTAGCGGGTACCGGGACCGGGAGCCCGGGACCTGGAGAAGCCCGGCAGAGCCCGACGGGCCGGCGGCCGCGATGCCGGACGAGCTGACGGAGCCCGGGCGCGCCACGCCGGCCCGCGCCTCCTCCTTCCTCATCGAGAACCTGCTGGCGGCCGAGGCCAAGGGCGCAGGGCGCGCGGCCCAGGGCGACGGCGGCCGCGAGGACGAGGAGGAGGACGACGACGACCCAGAGGACGAGGATGCTGAGCAGGCGCGGCGGCGACGGCTGCAGCGGCGGAGACAGTTGCGCGCGGGCACCGGACCCGGCGGGGAGGAGCGGGCCCGGACGCTGCTCGGGCCGGGCGCGCTGTGCCTCGGTCCCCGGCCGCCCCCCGGTCCTGGTCCGCCCTACGCTCTGGGCTGCGGCGGCGCGACGCGCTGGTATCCACGGGCGCACGGCGGCTACGGAGGCGGCCTCAGTCCTGACAGTGAGTGAGGGAGCGGGGAGGGGTGGGCCAGCGGCTGGGCCCGACTTCCTCCCCGCGCATTCGCTTGGTGACTTCGAGCTCGTCGCCGCCCATTCTGGGCCATCCTCTTCCTTGGGGAGTAGAGTGTGGGGTGTGTAGGGCCTCCACGGAGCCCTGATTGGGCGGGTTCAGAGGCCCGCGCTCCGGGACAGGGGCTCCAGGAGGGAGAAGGTCTCACAAGCGCCGGGCTCTGCCGTCCCAGGGAGGCGGGAAGCCCGCGGAGAGGGGCCTGGGAACGGGATAATAGACAGCTGAAGAAAAGAGAAACGAAAGGAGAGTGAAATAGGACAGAGAAAGACATAGGAGACCTGGATGGAGGGCTGGAGAAAAGGAGATGGAAGGATGGAGGGAGAAAGAGCAGTGTGGGGAGGCGTGAGAGAATGGGAGGTGCAGGAGAGAGAAACCCGGAGTGACAGAGAGAAAGGAGGAAAAGAAGGGAAAGAGGACACATGAGCCAGACTCGGAAAATAAAGGGGGGCATTGAGCTGAGTGTGCCGCTGTTGTGGGGGTGGGCTGTGGGGGAGGGAAGCCTTCTTCCATGGCAGCTGTGCCCCCAGCCCCATTCCCTCTGTGCCACCACAGACAGACAGCCTGGGGCAGGGGCCTGGGCCTCCCCCTTGGTCTGCCCAGGCAAGGGCTGTGCCAGGCAGGAAGGGAGCCTCTTCTGAAGGCCTGTCCAGCCCCCTGCCTTCTTTCTCTGCCCCTCCTCCTTCCCTCCTTTGTTCCTTGCTGAGGCCTGGGGTACTGGGGGTGGGGGCTTCTCACCCCTCTAGCCTGGGCATCTGCTTCCTGAGGGCTGCCTCCCTCCCCAGGTTCAATGTCCACCTTTCAGACCTGTCCTTTGAAGGGAGAGCCCTGGGAGGAAGACCAGGAAAGCCACTTCAGCCCCTGACCCCTGGCTTTGCCAGCCTCCCCACCCCAACCCTCACCTCTCGAGCCTGCAGACTGTGAGGCCATCTAAGGTCTGTCTCCCTCGTCCAGGCTCTGTGTGCATGTCAGTGTGTGCTGGGGGAGTCAACCATCCATAACTCCCTCCCTGGTGTGGGAGTGAGTCCCTCCAAAAGGACCCACATCTCAGAACCCACACCCAGAAAGTCCAGGCCCTCCAGCCCCTTCTAGTAAACTTGAGCAGGGCCTCTGTGGTTTCCCTGACATCAAGTGATTTAATTTGGTGCCCTTCTGGGAGTGATTCTGAAAAGGGTTTGAAGGGTGAAATCTGCTTTCCCCTTGTCCCAGGGCTCCATGCCCCGCTACAGCCCAGTCAGCAGCCCCTGCGGAGGCAACGCCTTCTTATTTCGTGCCATGCGGGTTAGCGTTGCCAGCTTAGTTCCTGTGGCAATGTATGGGCCTCTAGGAGTTGGCGGGGGGGGGGTGGGTTGGGATATTGTGGGGAGGCAGGGACTCCCCAAATCTGGTATCATGCAAAACAGCCTGCTACCTGACTCCTTTGTGGGCACCATGAGGACACATGCCATGGGGGTAGGCAGGGGCGTGGGCAGGATCTTCATGCTCCATGGACACCAGGCCCAGAGCCAGAGCCACACACACAAGCCCCACCAGTGTTTGCACACCTTGCATGGGTGTGCAAATGCTGCAAATACACCGTTGGCACATCCCTGCCAGAGTCTGCAGCTTTCCAAGGGCCAGGCCAAACTACTCCATGATCTCCGACCTGTTAGTCAGCCAGGGCCTGTCCTTTGCACAAGAGGATCCAGGTCAAGGCAGAAAGGCACACTAGTCCAGTTGGCCTCGTGAGCCCTGCAGTCTGAGATGGCTGTCCTCTTCTCTCTGGACAAGCACTCCAGGGGCCTGGCAGCCTTCTTTAACCCTGGGGTCATCCCTTGCCAGCCCTGTGGGCCTCTTATTACCTGTGGAAGATGAGGTGGAGCTTGGTACTTGAAACACAAACTCAGAGACCCCCTGTGACCTTCTGTACCCCCAAACCTAGAAGCTGAACCGCCAGTCTAGAAGATGTTTGGGGCAGGTTCCTGCGTGTTCCGTGGAGCAGCATTCATCCATGTTCTCTTTAAGCATGCCTGTGGCTGGAGTGGACATGTCTCCATGGGCATCTGGGTCAGGGATACAGGAGCGTGGAGTGCAGGTGCACCAGTGCCACCTGACTGGCATCTTTTGGGGATCATTTGCATGTGTTCGTCCTTCCATGGGAATGTTTCCATGCAAGTGGGCAGGCGTTTCATTTGTTCCTGCACGTGAAGAGGGAGATGTCACCACAAGTCTTTATTCCTCTGTGCCGGGACTGGGAGTCAGGCTGGGTGTTGGGTGGGAGAGGGTGTCCTGTGCCTGTTTTCCAGTGTGCAATTTTCTCAGAAGGACATCTTTCCTCTTGTCCTGGCATTTATGCGGGTCTTTTGTTTGTTTTTCCAGGAGGCCAGTGCCGAAGCTGGGAGTGGGGAGAGGTCGGGGGTCAGCCTGCTTTTTGGGTCTGTTTGTATTTTGGTGTTTCTTTTCTTCTCCTTTGCTTCGTTGTCCTCTGAATGTGGGTGTGCATTTCTGTGTGAGCGTGTTACGTGTGTCGCTTTGGAGCAGCTCTCCGGTCTCCGAGTCTGCGTCCTCATGGCTCTGCCTGTCTTGGTCCCCAGTGGTGCTGGATGCGGAGCCCTGTGCGTGTAACGTTGCCCTGCTGTGGCTGTGGGCGACCTCAAGGTGGGGGACAGCTAGCCTCAGTGATTACGTCTGAGGATCAGAACTCTAGAACCAACCACGGTGCTCCTCTCTCCCCTGCAGCCAGCGACCGGGACTCACCGGAGACGGGCGAGGAGATGGGCCGTGCTGAGGGCGCCTGGCCGCGGGTCCCCGGGCCGGGAGTGGTGCAGCGGGAGGCGGCCGAGCTGGCGGCCCGGGGCCCAGCGGCCAGCGCGGAGGAAGCGGCGGAGCTGGCCGATACCCCTGTGGCAGCGGGGGAGGCGCGCGGCGGTGGCGTTGGCGTTGGTGGCGGTCGAAAGAAGAAGACTCGCACAGTCTTCTCCCGCAGCCAAGTCTTCCAGCTCGAGTCCACCTTCGACCTGAAGCGCTACCTGAGCAGCGCCGAGCGGGCCGGCCTCGCCGCCTCCCTGCAGCTCACCGAGACGCAGGTCAAGATCTGGTTCCAGAATCGCCGCAACAAGTGGAAGCGGCAGCTGGCTGCTGAGCTGGAGGCGGCCAGCCTGTCCCCGCCGGGAGCGCAGCGCCTCGTCCGTGTGCCGGTGCTCTACCACGAAAGTCCCCCGGCCGCAGGTGCGGCCGGGCCCCCGGCCACATTGCCCTTCCCACTGGCGCCGGCCGCGTCCGCGCCACCACCGCCACTGCTGGGCTTCTCCGGGGCTCTTGCCTACCCGCTGGCCGCCTTCCCGGCCGCCGCCTCCGTGCCCTTTCTGCGGGCGCAGATGCCGGGCCTGGTGTGAGTCCCCACTCACTGGCCCGCTCCCCGCGGCCGCTGTGGACCTCTGTGGACGCGTTGTCGGCGGGGGTGCCGGCGCGGGGCTGCCGTAGGGTAGGGCTGCGCCTCGGGCACCAGCCCTTGTCGGAGCTCGTTTAGAATGTAACGGGACGCCTGTGACTGTGACCCCCCCATCAGTTACAAGGCCGGATCCCCACACGGAAAAAGACCATCTGCCGCTGGCAGCCCCAGTGCCCCGCACACAGGCCTCAGCCGAGGAGCAAGCTCTGCTGCGGCCCTTGGGCCAAGCCCAGCAGCGCACAGGAAAACTACAAACGGGCTGTCCAGGCTGTCCAGGGCACAGTGAGGGGACTGCCCTCCACATGCTAACCCCCAACACAAAATGTCCCTTTCCTGGGACCCCACAGTAGGCCGCCAGGAGGGCTATGACTGTCCCCCTCCAGTGAACCCTGGTGGAGAGAAAACCCGGGACCTGTGGGATCCAATTGTCCATTCTGAAGAGAGGGCCAGACCCTGGCTTCTGCCTTGGGCTGCGGCCTCTGGTTTTTTTTTTTGTTGTTTTTTTTTAATGAATCTACTTATTTGCGTATGGAATAAAAAGGGACATTTTCTGGACCGTTTCACTGCTTTGTGATCACTGCGGCAGGGACTGCTCTTCCGGTAGCAGGCTGTGGTGGGTGCCCGCCCTCCTGGGGGCACCTTCCAACGCAGACCAGGGACACTCAGAGCCCAGGGCTGGGCCTGGTGCGGGTGGGCAGGGCAGACAGCGCCGGAGGTTGGAGGTCATCCATGGTCCCAAAGCCCCTCGTCTGCCACAGCAGGAGGCCCAGCTGGACCTCAGAGAAGGTCAGGGGTGCAAAGAGGGGAGGAGAGGGAGGAAGAGGTGACAGTATGTCCTGAAGTTCTAGGGCCTTTACTGAAACCCAAGCGGCGAGGCAGGTGTGGGCAGAACCTGATCAGTGCTGACCACTGGTGTGTGTAGGCAGGCACTGCCAGCTGTGTGGTGGCTGTGTTCACTACCCTTTCTCCTGTGTCCAAGGTTGAGAGCCATAGCCAACCATATGGAATTTTTCTTTGGGCCAACACAAAACGCTGCAGTCAAGTTTAGGTGGGGAGCTCTGTGTTCCTGCCGTGGGCCTCATCCAGAGTCCGCAGTCCCTGGCAAGCTGGGGGACTGCCCTTGAGCAATGCGCCCAGCTCAGGGCCTGTGCTTGTTCCAGAGGCCTGGATCACTGGGGTCACCCCACCTCCATCAGCCCCCTGCTTTTGGGTGGAGATGGGGGGTGGATCTGCCCTGTGCAGGGGAGGGATGCTATTTGGTGTGCTTTTGAGCCTAGGGGGAAGACCTCATCAGGGTCTGAAAGGGTTGCTTCAGTGGCAGAATGAGCCCCCTAGAAAACCCATGGTCTCCCCTGCTTTACTTGGGAACAGACACTCCCTGGCTGAGGTGCAGCGACCAGCCACATGCTGGGCCTGGGCACCTGAGGTAGCGCAGGACAACCTTGGAGAAGGAGCAGAGCAGTGTGGCTGGGGGGGCGGGGGTCGCCCATCTGTGTGCCCCAACATCCAGTCCTGACCCAGAGTCATTTCCCGCACTGGGCTGGTGGCTGGTTTCCAGTGGTACTCTGAGGCCAAGGCACTGTCGGGAAGGCTCTGCCCAGCGCCTTCAGCTGCCCTTGCCCTGCCGGGTCCTGCTCTGTGGCATGATGGGGTGGGCATTTTGAGAGACTCCTGTGGAGGGAGCACCACCTCCAACCCAGCTCCCCCAGGCCTCCCTCAGCCTCCCTCCCACCCTTCCAGGGCTGGGTCTGGACGACCTCCTGTCCTGGGGGCTGCCCCAACTGCTTCTCACTGCTAAACTGTGAAACTAGTTTTCACTAGGCTTTGTCTGGGAGGGGTTTAGACAGGCTTCGATACAAAGAAATAAAACTCACTTCCAAAGGCCTTGCTCCTGGTCAGTAGCGGCAAGGGGAAGTGGGATGCCCCTCAGGCAAAGCCAGAGCCCCCCATCCTCCCTCCCGCTCCTCTCCCAGGCCTCGGTGCCCCCGGACTCCGGCTCCTCCTGGAACCCTCACTCTCTGGGCCTCCGTCGCCTTTGTGTTGGCCTCACCCAGTCAAGGGACACATCACTGCCAGTCCTCACAAGGATCTGGCAACAGCCAGAGGCCCCGCGGAGGCTGCCGACCCCAGCGCGGGTCCGCATGCAGCAGCCGATCGCGTCTCTGGCTCCCACGGTCCGGGCACCGCGCTCACCCCAGCGGGGCCCCTGAGGCACTTCCTGCGGCCCCGCCTCGGTGCTGCGCCTGGGCAATGCGGATTGGGACTGCCAAGGTCGCCGGGACTCTCCTCTCGAACCAGGAGTAGTACACCCTCTTCGGCCCTTTTAGAACGGGGTAACTAAAGCCTAAGCTAAAAGGCTTACCAGTGCGATACAACCGTTTTATTCGACTGTTGCCTATGTCTCGAGGTCGCGTGGTGACTGCAGGGTGCCTCTGAGCTCAGCGGTTGCAGCCAAGGTCGGCGGGGCGGTTCCCATAGCGGCAGATCAGTCCGCACCAGAGTCTGGCACAGGCGGCCTTACCAACTTCCGGGAGCCACTTGATGCCGGGGAGGGACGCGGAAAGGGTGAAGGCCGCACGGGCGTCGGGTCTAGAACCTCCACTCCGCCTGCCGGGAAAGCTGAGAACCAAGTCACCCAGCCTAAGCCTGGCCGCCGGCGTCAGAGCCAGCACAGTATACGCGGCTCAAGTGCGGGGTGGATTCGGAGAGACGTGTCTTTCGACAGAATTAGTTAAAAGTTGGGCTGGAGAGCGGCTTCCGGGCCTCCGGGTTCAGGGCTCGGCCCAGGTCGGATGGACGGAGCTAGGAGGTGGGAAGAGAGGATGTTCTCAGAGTCGGGGGAAAGGCCAGAGCGCTGTCCCCTCACGCTAGGAGTGTAACATTGTAACAGAGCAGATCCAAAACTGGATTAGGCCAACTCCGCTCTGGGAGCCTGGCCCCACCCTATAATTATCTTTGAGGTTTGTCTTGGGGGTCGCACCAAAGGCGGCACAAACCGGAGAGAACTGGCGGCGAGCAACGTGCAGCACACGAAGCCCTAGAGGGCGCGCGGGGCAAGGCTGGGGTGCGCCGGCCCCTCTGAGCCCTGAGCTCGGGTGCCATCGATCGCGGGCGCACCTCGGCGCGTTGGCTCCGATGCTGGCAGAAGATGAATGGCTTCGATCTGTCTCCACCACACGCGCCCCCCCCTCGCGGTTCCACCCACCAGCCTTACTCATCCTCTCCTTAAGTGAGGCCCAATGCCAGCCACCCTGAGTTGCTCAGGGCTTCCAGGTGCAGAGACTCTGAGCCCAGTTGAGTCAAACAGGCTTTGGAAACCCATCACATGGCCTTTGCCTGGACCCAGTCCTGCTACCCCAGTGACATTGGGCAAGCCCTTCCCTCTTCTCCAGGCCTGTTTCCCCACCCGTGCCTGTGGTAAGGACAGGGGCCTGTAACTTGTAAGCACCTAACCTTCTTTGATTTGAGTGAGGCCAACAGAGTACCCCAGGCCAGTGGATGCAGACATCTCTCCCCAGCTCCCAGGGACCACCTCCACTGGGCCTCTAGTCCTCCGGGTACTAACAGCAGAATCCTCACTGGCGCTGGCTTGTGAGGACGGTGGGAGATCAGTTCCCCTTCCAGAGCTGAGCACCTGGGACTTCTGAAGGTGGGAACCATAGCTGGGGTGCCAGATAGGGCCACTAAGGCAGTGTGCAGGCTAGGAGGACGTGAGTCTGGGCTTTAAGGGCCCTGTCCTCGCATGAATGACAAATGTGCAGTTGGTGATCTGGCAAAGATTCCCAGCCCAGCTCATTCCAGGGCCAGAGCTGCAGGAATCCTGGAGACCCAGACCAGCCAGCCCCATTTCCCCCATGTGGTCACCCCACCCCACCTCACC
>RJWJ010014753.1:0-37645 GCA_004363605.1 Indri indri | reverse complement strand
CTGTGTCCACTATGTGTGAGTAAACTTTGATCTCCTTGGAGCCGGAAGATGCTGGGATGGTTTTCACGTGTTTGGACCAGAGCTGGGCCGGCTGCCTAGATGTTGACAAGGTACTGAAGGGAAGGGGACATGCAAGAGGCACCTCTGTGGCCAGGCCAGCACCAGCTCCTTAGGAGGGGGCTGAAATGTTCCATGTCTATCCATCCACAACTGCAGACGCTAAAATGTCCGATATATTAGTGTTTCTTGAGTACAGTGGACACCTTTGGGGATGCCTTGCCTAAATTTCTCTGGAAACAGTTCAACTACCACGGGGTAGGATCTAGGCTGTCATATTTAATCAATATGACCCCATCCCCCTCCCCATAGCTGATTGGGCTGGGGACGATCCCTGATCCCGGCTGATCCCATTTCTTTCCGAGGAATATTGATTTGGGATGAAAGCTTAGTTTGGACTAGCCTCTTGAGCATAGGAGCTACGAAAACATTACAGCTCTTGGTGGCCATGGCAGAGACGCAGAGAAAGCCAGTCTGCATTGAAGGAAGAGGAATGCAGTGAGTAACAGAGAAAGTGTCTCTTAAAGGCCCTCTGGGTCCCAAATCTGGGCTGTACTTTTGTCCTTGGACCTTCAGGAGAAACAGCTGTATCTTTCTATATTGCTTTCCCTTAAGTACCTTTGGGCAGGAGGGTTGAGGTCGGGGGAGGTCTCTGTTATTTGCAACCAAGAATCCTTATATATTTGCAACCAAGAATTATTATAATGGGATTCTCTAATACTGAGGGTTCAGCTCAAAGGCATACGGGTCCAAAGTCAGGCAGGTGCTGGTGCAGGGAGGACCTTCTCATATGGACCCCAGGATTCTTGGGAACTCCAGTGAGATGATGGGCGTGGAAGCCTTGTGTGAGATTATACATAAATATGCATGCTCATTGCACATAAGCAAAAAGCACATGACACTCTGCCATCTCACCCTCAGTGGGTATATACATAACGAAGGGTGGGCATGATAAGACTTTATGGTTGGCTGAGCTTTGTCCCGAATACCCGTGCAGAGAATCTAGTGACTGATGCTGGGCCATGGTGAGCTGCTCCTGCCTCAAACTAGGCAGAACTAAATAGCTTCAAACCTCACCCCACTCCCCATCAAATGCCCAGACTCAAGAGCAAATCGAGACCACAACCAAATGCTGTGCATGTAACAAGGGAAAATTACCTGTGTTAGTATTTGACATCGGAATTTCTCTGATGGGGAGTAGGAGTGGGGAACTCTCTTTGTTTGGAAAAATACCTTGACAGATCACTAAGGGAAGAAGGGCTCAATATTGACAAGGGTCAGTGCACCAAAGAGAAAAAGCCAAACTGCTTTGCCTGAGACATCTGTCTGGCTGAGAATTGCTCTTTGCTCCAGGAAGGAAGGAGGGAAGGAGAGAGAAGAGAGCAGAGAAGGGAAGGGAATGAGGAGCAGAGGGGCGGCGGGCTGGGCTGGGTGGGGCACAGGCCCTTGGGGATTTGAAGAACTGAGCTGGGTAATGCAATTTTATGTCACCTGCGGAGTGGTGCACAAGGTAACTCCCTCCCCTGAGTCCCACGCTTTATTAAAGTCTGCCATTTTCACAAAGGCTTCCTGTGGATTCATTTTCTTTTCTTCAGCTGGGGGCGGTGGCAATGGTGGAGAGGTTGGAACAGAGGGGACCCGTCCGAAGGGACTCAGTGTGGAACAGAGACACCACTTGGGAAAACAGGGGCCCAAAGCTGGACTTGACACTGAGGGCATCAGCCGCCCCCTTGCCCAACCCTGGAAATTCACAGATACCTGAGAGACATCTGTAACAGGGCTTGGAGCCAAGTGTTCTAGCCAGTCCTAACTAGATCTCAAGAGGCAGGGACGCCCTTGCTGACACAGGGGTTGGATTAAAACGTAGAAGATTGTAATTCCAAGCACTCATTCCTGAGCACAGCTGGAGCAGCATCCGAAGAAGGTTGAAGCAGACACACCCAGGAAGACTGTGTGCCCAGACCCATGGCATGAATCACAATTGCTCTAAGCCAATCTCAACAGTCCTGTTCCCTACTTTCCCAGTTAAGGATGGCCTTGTGACACACTTCTGGCTAATGAGACCTAAGCAAACGTCTTCCAAGTCAGGCGTAGTGTAAGGGTAGGGATTTTGGGAGACTTTGTTTTTCCCTTCTGCCTTGAACATAGACATGATGGTTGGTGTGGTGGCAACCATTTTGTTACCATGAAGAAAAGATCAAGAAGAGAATCAGCGTCCTGACATAGTTGAGCTGTTGAACCAAAACCAGCAGCCATCTGCCTCTGGCCTGTTATGTTAGAAAAATAAACCCCTATTGGCTTTCTGTTCCTTACACTGGCCACATTTGTAACTGCTATAGAGGTGGATGAAGGAAACTGCTCCCAAAGGACTTGGTTTTACTCATGTTTGAGAATTAAAGACAAATTCAGAGAACAATTTAATCAGATGCTTGGAACCCCAGGCTCAGCTCCAGCCCCGCTACAGAGTAGAAAAGAACTGCCAAATCTCATTACCGAAGGCACAGAACAGCCCTCCAGTGAAGCATCAAAGTTAATGGCGTATCTCAGTCTCATCCGCCGGCAAATCCAAGGCACCAAAATGACTCCAGTGATGGATGCCACCACATCAGCTGTTAGCTTGCGATGGCTTTAGTCCCTTAATCACCAACAGCTTTAGGATCCCACTGGAGAAATGAGCGATCAAACAGGAGGTGAGAGGGCTGGGAAAGGGTGCGTTGCGTCTAGCTCGTAGGAGCAGAAATGGGCATTCACGGGCAAGAGGACTCAACCAAGAGCAGGTAACCGTTGTCCCTATTATATATATGTTATTAATAGAAAACAGATGAGATGCAAGTTTTAAGAGCTTTGTTTGTGCTTAAATTGATGTATTCATCAAACATTTATTAAGTGCCTACTGTGTGCCAGGTCCTATGCTGGTTATCAGTGAGATGCTCTGAGTCTAGTGGGGACGATAAACCACAGGCACAAATAACTACAGTATGAACCAAAGGGATCCTGGGAGTCTCAGTAGAGGAAGAAAATGCACTGGAGTCTTGGGAAGGAAGATAACTTCAACTGCATCGCCAGTGGACGGGAGGAAGTGACTCAGCTCAGCTCCGCGATTCCTTGCGGGGCATATGTGCTGTGAGCATGCAAGAATTCATGGAGAAAGACGGAAAGGAATGGACTTATCCTTGAGGGCACTGGCTCTGCTCCTGAGCAGTCCCTGGCACCTAGAGCATACTAAATGAACCCATGTATTAGGCCCCTATGGTGTTCGAGAGGCACTATGCTGCATACCTTACGTATATGGGTGGAGGAGTTATTGCCATTTTTCAGAAGAGGGCTGAGACCCAGAGAGGAGAAGTATTGCCCAAGGCCTCACAGCCAGTGGGTGCTAAGTCGGGATTTGAACCCATTTATGTCTAAATCCAAATCCAGGCTTGATCCATGGCACTCCACTAACTCCTTCTACCGGTCAGGACATGCTCAAGAAATCCAACTAAAACTGACTTAAACAGAAAAGGGGTTTACACGACCATGTAACCGAACAGTCTAGATGTAGGTTCAGGTAAAGGTTAAAGCAGCTCAAATGTCATCAAGGGCCCAGTTCCTTTTGACCTCACAGCAGTGTGTTGTTTAGCTTCTCCCTCTGGCCCTGTATTTGCCCCATGACAAAACAGGTCGGGGTTCTCCTGCACATACAGTGGCGCCCCGGTTCTACACCTCACATCATCTGCACTATCGACTAAGGGAAGTGAGAGGGTGTGCTCTGGTAGCCTTTGTAGGAAAAAAAAAAAAAAAAAGCCTCACCTTTCTAGAATTCCTGGCAAACATTTTTCACATCTCATTGGCTCCGATGGGTGATGTGCCCATCCCTGAAATATCAGCATGGGTATCCTGAGGATGACTCTTATACACAGAAAAAACTATTTTTGGTTACTTTAGATTTTAGATTTAATATGGAACGTGTTAAGGTTAAAAATTAAAACCCTAGTTCTTTAAACTTTTAAGTTCAATTTATAAATCTTAGAATTCTACCTCTAGATCTAGTAAATTTGAACAGCCAAGTTTAAGAAGGCCTTTGCAATTAACTTAAACATTTTAAGCTGTATGAATAAATTTAGTACAATTGCTTTTCTTTTTAAGCACTTTAATTACCTGTCTAATAAACAAACCTTTTAAATACTTAAATAAAGCTTGTAATATGCTGGCTCTAAAGCCTTCTTAAATGTCCCAAATCCGTTTACAAACTTAATAAAATCATTTATACCTTTTAATGTAAAATCATAAATCTAAATCAATTATTCAATTACACATTTTAATTGAAATCATAAGTTAATCTCTTAGATACTCCAGTGTAGCAAATAATCTTTAATATTACAGGTATTTAAAAATACCTGATATACACACGTTTTTCCTTCACCAAACACAAAAACATTCAAGTTGCCGGTGTGATTTATTCATTGTTTCTATGAACGATGCTAAAACCTCTTCCCCACTTCAAACACACTTCTAGCATCCTTGGTGAGACAATGTCCTTGTCTCAGAGCAGAGGGTACAGGTAGACTTGTGAAAGATTAGGCTGGGGCCAAAACGCGATTCAGGCCAGAGCTGCTGCTGAGACATGCTGAAACATGCTTACAATTGCCGTACAGGGACCCCGTAAACTCTAGAGAGGTTGTGGCAGAGCAGTAATGAGGGGAAGGGGCAATGTTTCAATCACATAATATATCATAGACCATCATAAGGACTTTGGCCCTGAATAAGAAGGGAAACCTTTGGAGGGGTTGGAGTAGAGAAGCGATATTTTCCTATGTTCGGGGTGGACATGAGACACAGTTCTTACCAGTGAGTGGTGAGAGGAAGTCTGCCTGAGGGCTTCTGAGAAAGATTTCTTTGATCTGAAAAAGAAATATGACAAAGAAATCCTCCCAGCACGTATCTTTTGATTTTGGTCTACATATTGTCCCATAAAGATGTGATGCCTGGAGCCATGGCAATCATTTTGTGACTATGAGGAAGTTACATGAAAACAGTTTGACACTAAATATGGCAAAGATGGAACTTTTTAAGCCACTTTATTGAGATATAATTTACATATCTTATAATCGACCTATTTAAATTCAATGGTTTTAAGTATATTCAAAGAATTGTACAAACCATTACGACAGATAATTTTAGAATTTTTTTATCACCATAGAATTAGCTTACTCATTTACATTCATTCATTAGTCCCTCTCAACTTCCCCAACTGTAGGCAGTCACTAAATTACTTTTTGTCTCTATAGATTTGCCTATTCTGTACTTTTCATATAATGGAATCATACAAAATGTGGCCTTTTATGGCTGGCTTCTTCCACTAGCATATTTTCAAGGCTCATCCATGTTGGAGCCTGTGTCAGTATTTCATTACTTTTTATTACTGGATAATATTCCATTTTATGGGCATACCACATTTTACTTATCCATTCATCAACTGATGGACATTTAGGTTGTTTCCACTTTTTGGCTGTCACGATTATGCTGCTTTGAATATCTGTGCATAATTTTTTCTGTGGACATATGTCTTCATTTCTCTTGGTTATCTGCCTACAAGTGGAATTGCCAAGTCATAAGGTTATCTCTGTGTTTAACCTTTAGAGGAATTGCCAGGTTGCTTTCCAGATCAACTGTACCATTTGTCCCCAAGCCAAGGACAAGGATCCCAAAGTTGTGTCTAAACCTGCCCAGTGCAGCTGGTTACTTCAGCCAAGTATTTCATGAAGGCTTCATTCATTCATTCATTCATTCACTTATTCATTCAGCAAAGTTATTCAGTCCCCACCACGTGCTTGGGACTATTCTAGCGGCTGTGGATTCAGTGGTGAACAAAACAAAGTCTTTGCTTTCATGAAATATATTCCAGTTGGGGGGCGGGTGAGTATATCATAAACAGATAAACAGGGTGAGTGGTGTCAGGTGGAGGAAAACTAACATAGGGTGAGCAGAATGGGTGGGAGCGGGTGCACTGATGAGGTGGCCTTTGAACAGAGACCTGCAGACAGAGCAAAGCCCTGCACAGACCTGGGGAAGGGCATTCCAGGCAGGGGAAGCACCTGGGCGGGGCAGCGAGTCAGGGCCCAGGTGGGAGCCTGAGGCCAGAGCACTGGGGGTTACAGTCCAACCGCAGAGGAGGAGGAAGTTGACAGCTGCACACACTTGTCACTGCGTTTAAACTGGTTTGGAGTGGTCTCTTTGAGGTCCTGTGGGAAGCCTGCGTTTGGAAACAATGGAGCAGAAATGAGCCTGTTTAAGGGCCACTTGTGCCTACTCGCCAGCACCCTCGGACAGGTCGAGCAGGCCTCGCTGTCGCGCTGACTCAGGATGTCTCTCGCTGGAAGTGCTTCCGGCTGCAGAATTGTTTCCGACACAGAAGCACCCTTGGAATGCAGCCATCCCTCTCCTCCGCACCCCTACGCCACCCTATCGATGACGTGTGAGAATGAACTGGAGACGTCGACCAGGGGACTAAGAAGAATCCCAGAAACCTCGAGGCCAGGAGGGTGTGGCGGAAACTGACTTGGGGGTTGCAAGATGATCCAGCTCGGTGGTCTCACACCTGCACGCCAGGGTCATCTGAAGCACGGATGTCCGGGCCTGGTCCCCCAGGGTGTCTGATTCAGCAAGTCGGGGGCGAGCCTGAGATCGCGTTTCATACAAGTTCCAAGGTGATGCCGACGCTGCTGGTCTGGGACCACACTTTGAGAACCACGGATTTAGCTCAAAAGTCCTCCTTCCAGCAGGTCCTCTTGGACTTCTCACTAGAGTGAGGTTCCTTTCCTGGGCAGGGCTCATAGCACTCTGGACCGGTTTTCAGCAATCTCTCACTTTCTTCCTTGGGTTGAACCAGAAGATGAGACGGGAGCAGAGGGGTCAAATGCCTGGCTCAGAGATGGGCTCAGTCGACACTAATTCCCTCTCCCCTTGTTCCACAGGTGGCAGGGGCTGGCCTGGGACTCAGCAGGCTGGGTCCTTTCTCTCTGCTCCTAAGTGATGATGGGAGCTCACATGAGCCCCTTTTGCTCTGGATGTCAGAGTTCTCATGGGGAAAACAAGGTGACTGGGCTGGCTTTCCCCCCCGAGGCCTTCCTTTAGGAGAATCCGTGAGCCCACAGAGGCCACATGTGGTTGTCGCTGTAGCTAGCACACTGCTCGGCATGGAACCTGGGTCCCCAAGTCCCAGGCTCCAGTCTCCTCTCCAGCCCCACCTGTGGCCATCTCTCCCTGCCAGCCCATACACACGAGTGTGCACACCCGTGGACCATGCTCCCCTCCTCCCTGGCCTGCTCAGCCTCTGCAAGTGCTACCGGAGTATTATTTCTGTCTGCAACGCCCTTTCCCAGCTTCTCCATGGGATGGAATTCTGCTCGTAGGAGTCCTAGCTCACGTGTCCTCTGGAAGGTCTACCTGACCAGCCTCTCCCCTCCCCAGCCAGCATCCCGGGTAGCATCAGTCACTCCCTCCCCGGCTCCTTCAGCATTTCGAGAGGCTGTTTAGCCTGGTGGTTCAGAGGCCTGGTTCCAGATGTGCTGAACCAGGCCGAGCCATTTAAAGTTCTGTGGCATCGAGCAAGTTACGTATCTCTCTAGGCCCCAGTTTCCTCATTTATAATATGTCAGGCAGGTCTTCCTCAACCTCCATTTACATTGCTCCTTTCCTGACTTATGACATATAACGGAATTACAGTGATCGGAAATGAGATGAGACGAGCTGAAATGAGATGAGATAAGAGACGATGATAGCTACCACCCCACGGATTTGCTAGGAGGATTCAGTGAGTTAACCTAGTTAATCCTTTTTTTTCAATTTCAGCATATTATGGGGGTACAGATGTTTAGGTTACGTATGTTGCCCTTGCCCCTCTCCCCCACCAAGTCCGAGCTTCAAGCGTGTCCCTGGTCAATCTTAGTTCTGGTTGTTCTCAGTCATTCCGGGAAGTGCTCAGGAGTGTTTGACCCTCCTTCTTTGTACCCAGGGCAGAGCGAACAGCTCTTAACAGAATTGCCTGAGTAAGCGTCAAAAATGGTGGGACCGTGAATGGAGCACTTTCCTGGGAGCCAAGGGAGCCTCATGCACTAACGTGGTGTGAAGGGTGCAGACGCCTGGCTGCGTGGTGCCCTCGGCCCTGTCCCTGGCACGCCAGGAGTGGTTCATGACCTGGCTGGGGGCTCCCAGCCACTCTGTCTCCTGCAGAAGACGGAGCCCCTGACCCAGCCAGCACTAGACACCTCCTCAGCGCGATCAGAACCAGCCCCGGAGTCGCCCGGACTCCAGTGGGTTCCCTCCCCCCGGGTTCCCATCTGTCCAGCGTGGCCAAGTCCTTTCTCTTCTTGCCTCCAGCCCTGGTCGTTAGCACCCTGTGTGTGAGGCCCCGTACGAGGAGTAGCTGGGGGAACAGAATCACAGGGAAATTTTACACACGTAACTTCCTGTTGTAAGTAACTGCTTAAGAAAAAGCACGCTTTCTTCATGTTCGAACACTGACGACTCTTTCGAGGTTAGTTGTAGAGTGCAAACCGTTAATGCCAAGCGCTGGGATAAGAGAAATGACATGGACGGATGGATGGATGGATGAAGCTGTGGATGACGAGCTGATGAACGAGCAGGTGGAAGTCCTGCACCTGAGGAAAGGAAGCAGCCCCGCTAGGAGGTGGGCGCAGGTGTGCTCTGCACCAGAACCACATCTGGGCCCCTGGAGGGGGAACGCTCTCCCCGCCCCTCCCTGGCCCACGGAACTGTGTACCAGGCTTACATGCTTTTAGAAGGGGAGTTCCCAAATCTGTCTTTGGCAAACTCTCTTCTTTCTATGCTTCTTGGAAGGTATGTTTTTCTTTAGTTTCCTGGCTGATGCTCTATTTGAAAAATTCCAACCTAATCATAGGCTACTCTAAGAAAAGGAACCTTCTCTGCATTTCAGTGAGGTAATGATATTCACTTCATATTAACTCACTTTTGTACGGTGCTTCACAGATTACAAAACACCTGCCTGCGCTAGTCCCCCCACCCCGCACAAGTGTAAGACCCTCTGCTCCCCCAGTGCCCGGCACCAGCACCTGATTCCAGGCGGGAGCTCCAGCAATAATGCTGAGTGGACCCTGTCTGATCTGAGCCTCTAACAACTGTCACCAGACTTTTATCATTGGGAACTGAGGGTCAGAGGGATGACATGGCCTGTCCATGGAGACCCAGCCTAGGGCAGAACCTGGAGGTGGAAGTCATATCTCCAGGGATCCACGCTGGATAAAGGCACTGGCACTGGTGACACAGAGCGGGGTTCCCAGAGGAATGCAATGCTTCAGCCAGAGGGACCTGCTTTGAACCCAGGCTCTGGGGTAAGACATGGGACCCTCAAGCCTCTCAGTCTCCATCTGTAAAATGGGAGGGGTGGACAGCTACTTAGCAGCGCCATTTGGATTAGGTGGGATCACATGTACAGAGCACTTGGCCCACAGGGAAATGTTCCCCACCCCAAAAGACCCAGGATGACCTCCATGTCTCACCCTCTTCCGTCCCTGGCCTCTCCCGCCTCGCTCGGGGTGTGGTGGCCCGATAAACACATTCTCTGCTCTGCATCAGAGTGACATGAGTCAAGGGGCACAACACAGCTTCTTTGTTCCCAGATTTTGCAAGAAAGAGACATCTTAAGATTTCAGCTGCTGTCTCCCCGGCATACCCTGGCTGATTTCCTAAAGAATGAATGACAACCCTGATTGCTACTTCACAGGGAGGAGGTGGAAAGGAAAATGGATGCATAATTTGTTAAGGAGCAAGCTTTTCAAACGTCAGCCACTTAGCAGCAGGGAGCTGCAGGCTAGGGGGCCCTACTGGAACTCTGCTTCTGGGAACAACTGTGCCATCATTTTGCTCGATTAAATTCTGTATTTCAGCCCATTCTGCCTCTGTTGATCTGCTTCAGTGTGACACTCTTAGTCAGAGTAGCTCTAATTGGCTCAGATGGATGGCTGCAAGGTAGACACTCTCCAAGGATGGCACACTTTGGGGACTGTTCATAGTGACGCCCGATTTTAACCAAAGATAGCATGGAAAGAGCACAGCTTTAGAAACGGATAGGCATGGGTCATTCTCTGAATGACTTTGGGTGATATTCGGCCACTCTGAGCCTCAGTTTTGCTGCCTGTAAAATGGGGATTGTGTTGTGACTTCCTAACGCTGTTGCAGGAATAAATGAGGTCGAATGTGGTGTGGTGGCTGACAGGAGGCAGAAATTTTTGACAATAAGCTACCGCATTCTCACCAAGGAAAACATATGAACTCCAAAATACCAGGTAGCATGACGGCTCAGTGAGCAATGTGGCTCTAGTGACATCTGTTGTCAAATCGCGGAGATTCACAACCTCCTGCAAGTCATTACAAATCCAGCCCTCGCTCCTGCAGGCTGCAGGCTAAATTGACAGGATACAATGTGAGCACAATGTCTGGAAAACCACATTGTATTTAGGCACCTAGAAGACGGGTTCAATTCTCTGGCTCCAAATGCTGGTGTTTCTATCAGTTATAACAAATAAACATGCAGAGGCAAAGCCGGCCAACCGTTTCATCCCTTTTAAGAAACAACGAGATGAACAGTTTCCCTAAATCAGTGTGGCACAGCATTTAATTTGATGATGCTGTCTGGAAATTCTACATGCTGTTTCCCAGGCCAAAACATATCACTCATTTACAAGAAGAAAATCAAAAAATGAACTACCAATTCCCAGTAATGAGGGTTATTTGTTGATCACAAGCATAGACTTTATTCCCAGTGGAAGAGGGGCAGGGGCTCTTGCAGGATTAAAAAAGAAACAGCCTGTTGCGCTCTCGCACTGAACATGGAGTCGGAAGCCCTGAAGTGGAGACCTCTGCTTCCCGGGTTACGTGACCTTGGGCAGGTCGCCTCCCCAGACTGGACCCAGCTCCTCATCCTGAAATAGGCAACGGCCCTTCCCACCCAGCCTGCTCCCAGGGAGCCCTGCCACAACCAGCCCTTTATTCCTTGGCTGTCGTTTAATGTTCACAAAACCCAGTGACGTTTGTGACTTGCCCAAGGTCACAGAGCTAAAAAAAAGCCAAGCCAGGATTAGAACTGTAGTCTCTATGCTGTCACCATGAACTGTAGAGTAATAAAATGTGAGCTATTACAAATATTATGACATTTAGGACCATCATGAGATTGAAGCACGAATAGAAAAACACTCTCTCATTCATTAAAAAAACATTTATTGTATGGTGTGAGCCAGGCACCGTTCCAGGTGTCAGGATTATGGTGACATCTAAGCATAGTAGGGGAGACATACAATAAGTGAGTAAATAAAATAATTTGAGGTAGATGGATTGCTATGCAGAAAGTAGCACATGGGTTTTCAGTAATGGGGGTGGGGGTAGGAAATTTAAACTGAGGTCAAGGAAGATACATAGGGGCATCCAGGAAGGACAGAGTACCACAGGGGTGAGTGAGCGCAAAGCCCTCGGAGGGAACTAAGCTTGCCATGTTGAGGATTGAGAGGAGGCCACTGCGGCTGGAACTTAGTGAGAAAGTGCTGGAAGGTGAAGGTGGAGATGGGGCAGGTGGGTTACGAGGCCTCGCAGGTGAAGAGACTAGGTTTTCTGTTAAGTGAGATAACAGAGTTATTGAATTCACGTAAAAATTGTAATTTAATCGATTTTTTATGAAACAAATAACAACAGCTAATATGGCTGTTCAAGAGTCATGGGATTCAAAATTCAGAGGTACCGAGAAAGAGACAGTCCCCCTTCCATCCTGCCACCCCTCCTGCCCACATCCTCTCCCTGGAAGCCATTTAGGGACGAGTGTGCAGAAATGGCATACGTGAACAATCAAACATGCATGCACACTCTTCCGCCCCTTTGCTTTTGTGAATGGTAGCATAAGATTCACACTTTGCTTTTTTCACTTCGTGTCTCTTGGAGCACATCTGTATCAGTACTGGTAAGAGAATGTTCTCATCGCCATTCGTTTTTCGTCTGCAGAGTATTCCATTGCTTGAGTGTACGTACTGTTATTTATTTACCAGCTCCCTACTGATAATCATTTAGGTCATTTCACTTGAGGGTCTGAAGGTAACATTCGGGTAACATTTTAGAAAAATCCCTCTGGCTACTGCCAGGAGGATGGATTGCAGGAGAGTGAGCGCGGAAACAGCAGCCCGACCTGCCCCGTTAGGAAGTGACTGTTGTTGTCCAGGAAAGAGAACGTGATGGTTTGGGGTAGGATGGCGGCAACGAGGGCGTGACGGGTAGATGGATGTGGGATGTTTATTAGATAGAAACAACAGTACTCACTGATAGATCGAATATGGGGGTAAATAAAATGGGATCAAAGACCACTTTGGGGCTTTGACAATTGGGAGACGGTGAGACTCTCTTTTTCTCTCAACAGCATTTCAGGTCCAACTTCTGCAAACAGAGCATGTCGTGAAAGCAGGAGAACCATCGTCAAAGGTGGATCTGCATGAGACTCCTCCTTTGTGCGTCCCCCCAAAATGTATTTTATGCACAAAAGGTAACATAATTCTTATTCGGGATTTTCCACCCCACCATGGCTGAATGGACTCAATCCCTATGAGTGATTTCCTCCAATCTCACCAGCTGCTCTTTCTCAGTCTCCTTAGCAGGGCTTCCCCTGCCTGGTGTCTGTGCACTGGCATTCCCCAGGGATCAGCCCCGAGCCCCTGGTCCTTCCTGGGGGGCCTCATTGTGCCCTGTGGTTTTCAACGCATGCACACGCTGAGCCACAGCTTCCTGTCTTCAGCCCAGGCCCCTTCCCCGAGGTCTCCTGGGGACTCGTGTCCCCATCTGCTTACTCGGCATTGTCACCTGGATGTTTAACAGGCACCTCACACTTAACATGCTCCAAACAGAATGCTCTTTTTTTTTTAATTTTAATTTCTATTTTTTTCTTCTGTATCTCTAGAACAGACATTTTACAAGCAGCACTCTTGAGCCTTTGCTCACAACCTCGCCTTTCCCAGGTCTGCCACATATCGGTAAATGGCCACCCCACCGCTGGCCACCCAGATGCACGAGCTACAATCCTAGAACTCATGTTTCATCTCCCCTCTTCCCTTCAACAAACCCTGATGGTTCTAGCTAGAAGTAGCTTCCCAAGACCATCTACTGCAGTGCTACCCGCAGGAGCCGCTTATCCACTCTGCCCCCACTCTGGCCTTCTTGGAGCTGTTCTCCACCCACCATCCAAATGGGTCTTTCCAAAGGTGAGGCAGCTCAGCCCACTTCCCTGTCAAAAACCTCGATGGTTTCCCATCTCTGCTCAGATATTATAAAAATTATTTCCTGTGGCTTCCAACGACCTCCCACCCTCACCGACGACTCTCTCCCAGGCTCCTGCGCTTGGTCCCTAATCACCTGGGACCAGGTTGTTTGCGCTGTCTCTGCACCTGATACGCTCTTGTCTCAGTTCTTCACCTCCAGGTAGTCCTAGCTTGAAAGTCACTTCCTCAACTTGATCTGAAGACCTCACCCCCTCCCCAACACACCCCTACTCTCTGTCACATCACTTGAATGTGCTGCCTACATCGGTGGGAGTGGAACCTCTTAACAGTTTGCCAACTCAGAAGGAAACTGTGAAATTCCCAGGTAACTGGTGCCATATTCCCCATTTGTTCCCTTGACATTTTAGTGCTGCTTATGGATTCGTGCTCTGGGCAGCTGCACAGATAATCCCTCCTTTGATCTGGCTCTACCTGGCACATAACACAATAAATGCCACGAAAAATGTCAGCCAGGATTACTGTGCTTCCTTCAGCAACCCCAGCACAGAGAGTTTCGATAAAGATTGCTTGATTGCCTTTTGTCTAATTCAACGCCATTTTGATCATTTGCTCTTTTATGGCTTAAATGTGGTGTGAATTTCATTTTGACAAATGAAATAATTTTCCCAAAATGTACACAATCACTTTGGCAATGTTCAGTCTTCATTTCTCTGCCCGGTAATGGTGCAGAAGAACTACACAGAATCACACAAAATGACTTAAAATACGTTTAGTTCAAAGACTGTCATGTGTCATACTGTTTAACAGTTACCTTGGGCACAGTTTCCTTTAAGGACACCACTTCATTCCAGTACGGCCACTTTAATGGCTTCATCAATGGCTTGGGGATTTCAGAGAGTCAGTGGGAAGCCGTCTTAGAGATCATCAAAGTCCGTCTTCCTCCTTTCTCAGACAAGAAAACAAGTACCTGGGAGTGTTGGTGCCTCCGTTGTCAGAATAGTCATGTTCCCTAAGTCAAACCCACTGTATGTTTCCTACACAGAATTGCATTCTGACTGCACACGCACACTGTGCTAATGAATCTCCCTCCAGCCCATATACAGGGTGTTCCATCTGTATTGTTATATGTATTAATACATCAGCATTCTCTTGAGTAGGCTTCATGGATGTTCAAGATGATCCATTGGGGTGGGAGACTATTAGTATTTATTAAATATATCTGTGACTATGTTTATTTAAAAATAAGACAGACACTAAGCTTTACTTGCATTTACTATGTGGCTTGACCCTGACGGCTGCTTTGGGTCCTGTGTCATGGACAGTAAGCGTGGGAGTACCAGAGTGGCAGCCTAGGGCACCCTCCCTGGTGTATTGGCCTTTAGCACAGAACTGTGTATTACAGTGTCTCCGCTGCGGAAGCCGTCAACTCATCAGCGGGGGTCATTTAACAGAACATAGATCTTGAAATGATAGAATTTTTACAACACTCTAAAAGTTGGCTGTATGTATGTCCAGATTTTTACTCTAAGCCTCTACTAACAAATGGTTATATTTAAAAAAAAAATAGATTCATCATCTACATACACATCTCTTCTTCCTTTAACCATATGGTTTGGGCATCTTTTCATGTCAGTATAAATAGCTCTACCTCATTTTTTTTCCTACCTTATTTCTTTTGCATAATTGCATAGAATTCAGTAGCCTTTCCTCTCATTAAAAGATTAATTTGTTACTAAAAATTCGTAGGGTGAATTTTCATAAATGGGAAAGATAATTACTACTTTAACTGACGGTACACAATCACTGCAAGAGTTCATAAGCAAAACATACATATGATTCTCAAAGTTACGAAACTGAAAAAAAAAACCCAGAATATAAAGACAAAGGAAACAATGCTTGTGAAGTCGCTGCTATGTTTGTCACTGCTGTAACTAGCAAGCTTAACTACAACACGCACCAACTATGTCACTGTAGAGAAGATTGCGTGGAGGCTGCGCCAGAGGCTCAATATTGGTCCCTGTAAATGCAATGAAACTCCTCACAGGCCAAAGGGAGGATATTCAACGAAACTCCTCTAACAGCTGAAATCTTGAACTTGCATGGGTAAGACTCCCATAATATGGACGCACTATAATATACATCCCAACTGCCCGTTTATTTGGATGTTTGGATTTGTATTAATCTGCTAGGGCTGCCATAACAAAATATCACAGGCTGTGTGGGTTAAACAACAGAAATGTATTTTCTCACAGTTCTAGAACCTGGAAGCCCAAGATCAACGTGTCGGCAGGTTTGGTTTCTCCTGAGGCCTCTGTCCTTGGCTTGCAGATGGCCACCTTCTCACTGTGTCCTCACATGGCCTTTCCTCTGTGCATGTGCACCCCTGGGGTTTCTCTTCTTGTAAAGACACTTGTCCTATTGGATTAGGTCATATGAGGTCATTACCCATGTGACCTCATTTAACCTTAATTACCTCTTTACAGACCTTTTTTTCTTTTTTTTCTTAGACAGAGTCTCGCTCTGTTGCCCGGGCTAGAGTGCCATGGTGTCAGCCTAGCTCACAGCAACCTCAAACTCCTGGGCTCAAGCAATCCTTCTGCCTCAGCCTCCCGAGTAGCTGGGACTACAGGCATGCGCCACCATGCCCGGCTAATTTTTTCTATATATTTTTAGTTGTCCAGCTAATTTCTTTCTATTTTTAATAAGATGGGATCTCGCTCTTGCTCAGGCTGGTCTCGAACTCCTGACCTCGAGCTATCCTCCCGCCTCGGCCTCCCAAAGTGCTAGGATTACAGGCGAGAGCCACCACACCCGGCCCTCTTTACAGACCTTATCTCCCAATAAAATCACATTCTAAAGCACTGGAAGTTGGGATTGCAACACATGAATTTTGGGGGGACACAATTCCATCCATAGCAGGGTTGTTTCCTGTATTTCTCACCTCACACACTCCTCAGTCTACACCGATTTCATTTCCACCCTCAACACTCCACTGCATACTTCCCTCCTCTGCATGCTGCCTGGACCAATTACAATGGTTGCTCCTATGGACAACTGCAGTGGTCTCCTTCTAATTGGTTTCATGGCGTTTATCACCCTCCCCCTAACCCATTCTCCACGTAGACATTAAAAAATGTATTTCGAATCTACCCATCCCACTCCTCATCTTGATACTGTTCCCTGACTCATGCTTTTAAATTAAGACGCAAACAACTTAGGGTGGTGGGCAAGGCCTTGCAGGTACAGGCTATCTGTCCGCCTCCTTCATCCCCCAACACCCTCCCTCTGCCCACTTCATTCCAGCCACACCGACCTGCTTTCATCCCCTCCAAAGGGCCAAGCCTTTTCTTACTGCAGGGCATGGGTTGTTTCCCCTGCCAGGAAAAACCTCCTTTTTGTCTGCAAACTCCAACTCATCCTTCACATCTCAGCTTAAAAGTCAGTCTCTCAAAATAGCCCTCCTTGCCCATCCCCCTGACACTTATCAGGTTGCCACTGTCCCAAGCTCCCACAGAACTCTGGGATTTTCTTTGCAGTGGTTATTACACATTAACCTCTTTAGGGTGATTGCTTAACATGCATCTCCCTCGCTGGATCGAGAGTTCCTGGAGGGCAGGGACCACTTGGAAGGCATTCATTCCTGCCTCCCCGATGCATAGCCCAGTTCCTGGCACAAAGTAGGCACACAATAAATATTTACTGAATGAATAAACCCCTTGCATTTGGCTGTTCCCTCCATTTGGAAGGCCTTTTTCATTCTCGTCCATCTGGCAAGCTAAGGCCAGCCAGCTCCTCTCTCTCTGATTATACCAAGAGTTACTTCCCGGCAGGGCCTATGTCCCCAGTGCCCAGCAAAGGGCATGGTGGCACATGGTAAGCCTTCCAATTGAAGCAGAACATTTGCACCTTGCTGTGCATCCAGGTCCTACACTATCGCCCTACTGACAGTTCTTTAGTCGAGAAGCAGATAAAACAATTATCAGCCTTCTGCCTGATTCATAATGACTAGCATCGGTAGAAACAAATAATACAAAATAAAATGGACAATGGTTAAGATAGCACCTGCTAAAGTTGTTATTAAAAAAACTCAGAAGACACATCTTGAGGGTAACATTAGAAATTGTCAAAAAGTGGGGGCAATTGGATCTGGTTGAAATACCTGAAACAGACTGCCCATGTAAAATTTGTTCCTTACTAAACATTTATAGAGGACTGTCATTGACAAGTTTTAGACCTACGAAATTTCACCAAAGAAAATGGAACTGTCTAGGGTCAATGCCTTCTAGCCAAAGACCACTGGGAACATACTTGAGATTGAACAAGTTGGGTTTATTACTCGTTGCATTGAGGGAAAGTCCATACCTCGGGGGAACTGTGGAGGTACCTCCGTAAAACGATATTAGAATGAACCTATTATTGGATTTGCGCCTGAAGCAGGAGCAATTCCATGATCGAGTATCTCAATAAATCTAACCTATGGGGAAGGCAGACTCAAACAAAGATAAAACTGTAAGCGGTAAAGAAATAGTAGTCACTCACTTTTGCCAAGAGGGAGGTTTGGTATTTCCTGGATGGCTCAATGACTGTGTTTTTGTCTGTGCTTAGACAAAATTACAAAGTAGACTTGCTGTGTTTCATTTTATCATGCTCTCAGTAACCTTGTCTGAGGTGGTTATTCCGTGATGCTGTTTATTTCTAATAGGACAAGAGCATGGCTGAGCTCTGGTGCCAGGCCAGTTTCTGACTGCCCGGGTTGATTTTTTTTTTTCTTTTTCAATAAAATGAGTGTGAAATAAGAAACCTCACAATGATTGAAAGTAAAGCTCAAAATACAAATTATTAAAGAAAAAAAACCCTTCATTATGACATTATGACATTTACATGTAAAAGAATCACTGATTGAAGATAATTTCCATAAAACAAAAATGGGATTGGATACTGTTTAACCATGTTGTATAAAAAACTGATCAAAGAATTAAATTGGCTTAATGGCATTGGCTCTGGAAAATTCTTTCACAGCAGTTTATCGCTGTTGATATCATCCTAATTAAAATGACCACACTCCAGTTTTGGTGGGGATATAAATTTGCTATTGTCTCTGGAGAGCAGTTTGGCCATATCCATGAAAATTAAAATTGCATTTGGTCTCTCACATAGAAATTTTACTTTCGTAAATTTGTTCTACAGAGAAAACTGCACATGTACACAGAGGTTTATACAAGGATATTACTATATTACTTTAGCATTGTTTGTAATAACAAAAGATTGAAAAAAATCAGTGCCCTCCAGTAACAGAGGTCAACATGATAGCACATCCATGCCACCGAAAACTGAGCGGCTTTGAAAAGGTCAGAACCCTGCCCTCCTCCGCGGCCCGCGTCACCATGGCAACCGCGGGCCACCGGGCACAGATGGCTGCAAAGTGAGGACCAGAGCAGGGCTATAGCCTCGGAATTCGAAGAGTCCAGGGACAGTCCCCGTATCCCCGAGCTCCCACTTCTCTTGCTGCTCCGTGGCTGTCACCTGGCAGCAAAGCCTGCGAGGAGCGCCCCCCGGACGCCTAAGAGGCCGGAAGTGCCTCGGCCCAGGAGGAGGCAGGACCCGGGCGGCGGCCACTTCCGCGCTCTTCCTGGGGGCCCGGGCGCGCAGGCGGCCCGTGGACCGCGCCCCTTCCGGCGCTTCGCCCGCGTTCTTCACCATGGCAACCCGGGGTCGGGCCGCGGACCTGGAGCGGGTGGGCGGGAGGCTGCGGGCGATCGCCAGCCACCCCAGGGGAAGGGACGGAGGCAGTGGGAGGCCGGAGGTGTGGGAGGGTCGTGAGGGCGGGGAGGAGAGTGCAGAGTGCCGGGCAGCGGCTTCCCTTTGCTCTGGCGGGGGCGCTGGGTGGCAGCGTGTGCGTGGTGGTCGCGGCCGGGAGGGGGCCGGGGTCGGCAGCCCCGCGGCTCAACTCGGGGCAGGCTGCCCCCACGAGGGCCGAGACGGGCGCGGGCTCGGGCTCCGGGGCCGGCGGGCAGCAGGGGGCAGTAGCGGCCCGCGAGGCGCGGAGCTGCCTGGTGCCGGTCCCTGGCTGGGGCGCCGGGACGAGGAGGAGCTGAGGGCCTTGCTCACACTCCGATCTGACCCCCGCGCGGCCCGCCGAGGACTGCCGAGGGACAGATCGCTGCCCCGTGCCCAGTCCGCTCGCGCCCGGCCTGTGTCGGTCGCCCTGCACGTAGCCACGTAGCTAGTGGTTAAGAGCACTGGCCCTGGGCTCGCACTGCTTGGGCAAGTTACCCTCTCAGAGCTCTGTTGGCTTCGTCTGAAAGTGTGATAATGATAGTAATTATCTTAGGGTTGCATTAAGTATTAAACGAGTTTAATGGCACTTAGTACAATTTCTAGACTTAGTTTCTACTATAGCACATGGCAAGTGCTCAATAAATGTTAGTTACTATTAGATGACCTTAAGCAAGCTAACCTCCCTAACTTGACCTTGCCTCATTGAAAAATGGAGATAATAATAGTACCCACGTAACGCAGTTGTGTTAATTATAAGAGTTAATATTTGTAAAGTCCCTTGCCTTCAAGAACTTAGGGCATTAAAAAAAATGTGTAAAGTCCCTAGACCAGTGCCAGGCACATAGTAAGAGTTCTCTATCATGACCATGGTCACATATTGTTGTCACTATGTTAAATAAAATTCACAGGAGGCTGTTGGTTTAGACTTAGCTCCTGCACTAGGCCCATTGGACCAAACCAAAATGAAGCTACTTATGCTGAAGTTCCATGCCACCAAGCTGAAACTAAATTGTTTACCGGAACTTCTGGGAAATCAGGAGAGAGAGAAAGACAACAGCCAATTCTCCAAACAAGCCAGTATTAGCTGGAATAATAAGGAAGTCCCCTCTGCTTTAACCTTTACAAGGAAAGTAACTCTGAAATGACCAATTCAATTTTGGTTCTGTTTCTGCTTTCCTCAGCCCTTTCTGTCTTTAAAACCAACCTCCTTGGATCATTGGAACACTCGTTCTATTTTATAGAATAAGGTGTTGCCAAAGTGTAGTATCTTAAATAAAAGCCAATTAAGATTCTTAAACTAAATTTCTTGTAACTTTGTCTTTTGACAACTGTTATCTATTTTCCTTGTGAGGTTGGAGAGGATCGTTTTTGTCTTGCTATGGCAACCACTTTTAGCCTCTGGCTGGATTACAGAAACATTTGCCTATATTTCTTTTACCTCTCAAAGAGTTCTAGCCTTTTACACAGTTAGAAGAGGCAGTATAGTGTCCTTAAAAGATCACTGAGCTGTGAGTCGGGTGGATTTTAGCCTTTTGGTGGATTTGGTTATGCTACTGGTTCTTTGTGTGACCTTGGGTAGGTCACTTGCTGTTTCGTCATCTGTGGTTGAAAGGGCTCTTTCAACAAAGGGTGCTTGGTGTTACCTATTTATGTACGTTTAGCCTCTCCTGGTAATGTAATGTATTCAGTAAAATACATTAGCACCTATGTCAGCAGCTCTCCAGAATAGTAAGAGAAGGTGGCCAGTCCTTTGAGGAAGTTATAGATGAGAAGTTATGGGATTCTGAGACGGGAGAGCATGTTTCTTAATTTACACGTTAACTTCTAATAAGTAGAAATGCCAAGATGTATGGGAATAAAATGAGAATGGTTATGCCCTTCCACCCCAGTAAAAAGTCTGGGAAGATGTATTTTCTCCCGAGGTCGTCTGGTTTCTCAGTTGGCAGCCGTGCAGCTCAATGCGGTGTTGCCTGCCAGTCTAATCCAGACTTTGCCATGGATTCCCAGACATGGACTCCTGGGCTGACTTATTCCACCAGCTGGAACAGGAACATCTGGTTATAGTAGTTTTTTTTCTCCTTTTGTTTTCTGAAAATTTCCCTTAACTCACCAGAGGGTGAGGTCCCCACTTATCCTCCTTGGTTAATCCACTAGATTAAAGACTAAGCAGTATTCGTGAAAGTTATGGGCATTGGCTCTGATAGTCAGAGGGGATTTGTGCCCCGATGTGACCTTGGATAAATATCTGAGCCTCAATTTCCTCATCCTTGAAACAAGGATAATAATACCCAGGGCTGTTTGTGATGATAATATGAGATATTGTACTTAAAGGATCCAGCAGTACTAGGTGCAGACCAAGTCCTCAAAAAAAAAATGTTAGCTGCTCTTTTTATCACCATCATCATGGTTATTATATTGTTAGCTTACAAAAGGCAGAGTAATCTTTTGCAGTCTTTTTCCTCTCTTTGTTGCCTGGCACATCTCTTTATTGCCAGCAAATGTTTGTTGAATGAATGCACTCATCTACCCAGGAAGCTCTAGTAACAGTGAATTTCACATTGCCCTAACAGCAGCTAACACTTATTGAACACCTGTGCCAGAAACTGCGTTCAGTCTCATCACCTCATTTAATACTCAAGTTCGATGACCTTGTCTAGCCTTCGATTTGACTCCTGAAGCGTTGGTGTCATCGATTCACAGTCCAGAAGCTGAGACTGCTGTCTGCTGCAGATTTCTGTGTCGTTTCCGTAATGAGGCCGACAGCAGCATGTTATCTGTAGCCTGTGCTGAGATAGGATGCTGGTGTCATGCTGACGTCAGGTGCTGTGTTCTCATCTCCCCAAGGATGAGCTGGCTTCCTTGACACAATTTCCTCATCTCATTAGTGGATTGCTTGACATTGCACTCCTGAAACAGCAGGGCTGAATGAGAGTTTAGCTTTGCAGCCCCATGTATCAGAGTGATAATGTCGCAGAGCATCAGGTTCCTTCCTCTGCCCGTCTGTGGCCACTTTCACAAGAGTGTGGCAGCTCTGAGGGGAAGGCCAGACCAAGGAAGGCTTTTTGCTTCCTCTGATCCACTCACTGTTTTGAGTTTTGGGTTAGAGAAGCCTTTAGGAATCTCTAATCTAGTGCTTTTTTTTTAGTGTTCTATGGCAGTTTTAGGGTTCATAGGGCTCCTTCCCTTCACCAGAAACTGGTTTTGGGGAGGAGAACTACCTGAACAGGCAGAGCTTGGGCCACCCTACCTCTGGGTCAGAGTGAACTCCTTGACATCATTGGAACACTGACGAACAAATTTCTCTATTTCTCAATAGAGACTTTGAAAGCAAGTCAGCGCTGTTGTCAGACAGGGGCTTTGTGCAAGATATCTGCACATTTACAGTATTTGTTCATTCATTCATTCAGCACATTCCCAGACACTATCGCTATGGGGACATAGCAATAAACAAAATGAAGGTCCCGCCATCGAATAGCTTATGTTCTAATAGGATGTGCCACATAAGGCCTCTCTGAGCAGGTGACATGTGAACAGAGGGCTGAAGGAAGTGAGGGTTGGTAAATGGTGAGAGAACATTCCAAGCAGAGGGAATATCTGTGCAAAGTCTCTGAGCAGCTGGAGAAGAGGAATGACGGAGCCGATGGAAGTGCACGAGAGATTGGGGTCTCAATTATTAGGACCTTAGAGACCCCGGAAAGGACTTTTGGTTGCATTCAGAGGGAGATGGGAGGACACTGGAGAGGTGAGAGCAGAAGCATGACAGGACCTGATTGATAGGACCATTCTGGCCACTGGGTGGAGGCTAGAGTTTAGGGAGTGAGAGGGCAGCAGAGACCAGTCAGGAGGATCTTAAGAGAGCCCAGGTGGGAGGTGACAATAGGCTGGGCTGGGGCTGGTAAAGAAAGGTGAGAAGCTCTTAGATTTGGGATGAATTTTGAAGGTAGAGCTTGTAAGTTCTGCTAATGAGTTCCATGTTGAGTGGGAGAGAAAGAAGAATCAAGAATGACTCCAAGGCTTGGGCCCTGAGCACCTGGAAGAAAGGTGCTGTTGACTGACACAGCAAAAGTTCGAGGGCAACAACGGACATTAGTTTGTCAATTCAGCTGCTTTTCGTGGTGCAGGTAAAATCACTATATGGTGACGCTAGAAGGTGTTGAGGCCAGAAGGGTGTGTTAGCTGAAGTCTTCCCATAATAGTGATTTGTCCGAGGTCACACAGGTTGGATCTAGAAGCTAGATCGACTGATCCCTGGTGCTAAGGCCTCCTAGTGTCTATTAGTGACAAAAAAATTTTATTTCTCTTTGGCTGCTCTTCAGGTTCAGGCTGTGACACAGGCGCTGGGCTCGAGGCAGCGTGTCTTGTTTTGATGCTTTGGTGGTTCCGTGCTGTGAGAAGAGTTCATGCCATGCAGATTGGCAAGTGGGCCAGCCTTTTCTTTTCCCGCAGCGGCACACCTGCGGGAGAATTAGACCGGAGTCCATTCCGAAGAAGCATGTTCAGAATGGCCCGGGCATTAAACACCCCATCCTGAATAGGCACAGCCAACAGAACGGGGGTGTTTGCCTGGAGAGGACTCAGGTGGGACTCGAGGACTGTGACGGAGCATCCTTCCTGCTATTGTGCGTTTACAGGTTCCGATTATATGTAATTTGTGGTTTTCATGTAATTAAAGCATGTTCCTTGTGACTCTTGGTGGGTTTGACTACTTCGACCCAGAGAGGGAGGCAGGTGACCTGGAGATGAGGTCAGCATTCCATCACTGCAGTTTTGCCAGTGTCTGACTGACGTATGTTCCCCAGACTGACCACTGAAACAGTCTGGGGGGTGTCTAAGAAGTTTTAAAACTGGGTCTTTGGGGTCTTGACCCACAGGGAGATGAGATAGTCCCCAAATGGGCATGAATTAAGGTGAGGGCCTCACAGGAGCTGGAGGAGTTGAGGAGAAAGAGACTAGAGGAGGCGCCCTGTGGCAGCTACAGAGGCAACGTGTCCTTTGGAACCCGACTGCTCTGCCAGTTAGGAAACGTAGCAGAATGCCGCTGGAGACGCCTTTAAGAAAGCCCGGCTTTGTTTTAATCATATGACAAGAGATCTGAATCAGGCAGTTGCTGGTATTGGCTCAACAGCTGAACGCTGCTATCAAGAATTAGGCCTTTATATTTCACCTCCCTTTAAAGGTTGGCTTTTGTTTTCGTGGCCACAAATTGACTCAGCTCCAGTCGTTAAACCTTTGTTCAGGAGGGGAAGACATAGGGAAGTGGGGGAAGAGGCAATGCCAGCTGGGTCTGTCTCTTTTTTATTCTTTTTCTTTTAAGCCTTTATTTTTTTAAGAGTAGTTTTAGGCCGGGCGCAGTGGCTCACGCCTGTAATCCTAGCACTCTGGGAGGCCGCGGCAGGCGGATCGTTCTGAGCTCAGGAGTTCAAGACCTGAGCAGGAGCGAGACCCCGTCTCTACCAAAAATAGAAAGAAATTAATTGGACAGCTAAAAATATATAGAGAAAAAGATTAGCCGGGCGTGGTGGCTCATGCCTGTAGTCCCAGCTACTCAGGAGGCTGAGGCAGTAGGATTGCTCGAGCCCAGGAGTTCGAGGTTGCTGTGAGCTAGGCTGACTCCACGGCACTCGCCCTAGACAAGAGAGTGAGACTCTGTCTCAAAAAAAAAAAAAAAAAGAGTAGTTTTAGATTCGCAACACAATTGAGTGGAAGGTACAGAGATTTCCCATTTAGCCCCTGCCCTGCATGTGCCCAGTCTCCCCATTGTCAGCATCACACACCACAGTGACACGTTTGTTACAATTGACAAACCTGCATTGACACATCACTGTCACCCAAAGTCCGTAGTTTACATTAGGGCTCACTCTGGGTGTCGTACATTCTGTGGGTTTGGACGGATGTATCATGACATGTATCCACCGTTACAGGATCACACGGAGTGTTTTCACTGCCCTAAAAATCCTTTGTGCCACTTATTCTTCCCCTTAGCTCCTGGAAACTGCTGATCTTTATACTGTCTCCACAGTTTTGCCATTTCCAGAATGTCATATCACTGGAATCAAACAGTATGCAACCTTTTCAGATTGACTTCTTTCATTTAGTAACATGCATTGAAGGTCCCTCCATGTATTTTCATGGCTTGATAGCTCATTGCTTTTTAGCACTGAAGACTGTTCCATTGCCTGGATGTAGCACATTTTATTTATACGTTCACCTGCTGAAGGACATCTTGGTTGCTTCCAAGTTATGGAAATTATGAATAAAGCTGCTGTAAACGTCTGTGTGCAGGTTTTTGTGTGGACGTAAGTTTTCAACTCTTTTGGGTAAATACCAAAAAGTGCAATTGTAAGAGTGTGTTTAGTTTTGTTACAAAGCACCAAACTGTCTTCCAAAGTAACTGTACCGTTTTTCATTCCCACCAGCAATGAACGAGAGTTGCTGTTGCTCCACATCCTCACCAGTATTTGGTGGTGTCAGTGTTCCAGATGTTGGCCATATAATAGGTGTATTGGGTCTGTCTCTTTTTGTCAGGAAAGCCACAACTTCCTCAGAATCCCACCCTAATCCCCACCCCAGTAGCCTTCCACTTGACCAGAAACATGTCACTTGGCCATCCCTAGATGAAAGAGGGCCTAGAAAGTGAGTATTTAGTTTTGTAACCTCTCTGCTAGAGGCAGGCAAGGGAGTAAGGGTAGGGCAACACCGTCCGGTGGAAATACGATGTGAACCACATACAGAATCTTAAATGTTCTAGTAGCTACATTTTTTTAAAAAGGTAAAAAAAAAAAAAAACTTAGGTGAATAAGTGTTTAAAATACATTTTGTTTAACCCAATATATCCAAAATCATATCAGCATGTAATTAACATAAAAATTATTAAGATATTTTACACTCTTTTTTTTTGGTAGAAAGTGTTCAAAATTGGGCACATATTTTATATGTACAGCTCATCTCAATTTGGACCAGCCACATTTCAAGTGCTCGGTAGCCACGTGTGACGAGAGGCTGCTGTAGTAGACAGCACAGGGGTGGGCAGCATGTCAGGTGAGCAAACTGGCAGTGTCTTACCACAACTGCATTGTTACTGCTAGTAGTCTCTGCAGTTGTTTTCCTTTTTATTCTCCCAACTGAATTTGGAAAATGCCATCTTAGCCTGCTGAAGAGGAAGAAGAAAAGAAGATTTTGGTTTGTGTTGGTGCTAAAGTAATAAAGAGGGGCGCAGGGACATCCTGGAGCAGGCAAGGTGAGAACAGTGGAATTCGAACTTTGAGAGCCGCAGGGGACACATGATGGATGAATGGGAGAAAGGACAGCAAGAGGTAGGCCACCTGCTGCAGTGATGCAGAATAAAATGCTTAAATCAAAATAAATAAACCTCTATTGTTTTCTGATTACACAAGTAAGTTTTTTTTTTTTTTTTTTAGAATGTAAGGAAAACAAAGGCACTGGATAAATATCTCTGTAACACTAGAGATAGTCACTGTTAATAGCACATTTTATTAATTTTTCTATACTTATATACTTTACACATATACATGTTATTTTGAAATAAATATTTGTGCAATTTAAAACCTGTTTTATCACTTTCAAATATATTATGAACCTTTCCCTGTGTCATTAAATATTCTTCTAAAATAGGATTTTTAATAATTGTGATTGTATAGTATTCTATCTTATGGATATACCATAATCTAATTTAACCAGTGCCCTCTTCTTGGACATTTAGGTTGTAATCAAGTTTTGCCTGTGATAGACAATGTGGCTATAAACATCTGTACATCAATCTTAGTGCACACTTTCTTTATTAGCAACACCTTCCAAACCTAATGGTGTACATTTTTGATTTGCTGGTTGAGGAGGTATTTTAGGGTGATTTATACGTATTGTCATCTTCTTGAGACTTTGTACTAATTGGGACTACCTAACAACATTGTAGGAGAGCGCTCATTTTATGGGAAAGAACTTTCTAACAGCCACAGAAAGAATGGCAGGCAGCAAGCTTTCTATCATGGAAACTGTTGGAGGATAAGGCTAAGGCCACAGTCTCAACTCTTATTTCTTCACTGGCACTGAGCATCCGTTAGGATGGCTTATAATGGAGAAAGTTGCTTCCTCTTGCCCCCTAGTTGGACATCTCAGAGTTAGATTGTTTGGTGGGGGAAATAACTGAAGAAAGAAATACTGCATTGGGACCAGCATTGGGTGAATGACCTTTAAGGTTTCCTCCGACTTCAAGGACCTGTGCGTGATACTTACACATATGAAATTTCCATGCCGATTCTAAAATGTGGTCTGCATTCTGCTTATGTGCTCTCAGGAGGTAGGGGTATGGTGATTTCCTCAAGACATTTTCCCAAAGTATGACTTTCTTTGAAGTAGACAAATTTCTCCCAGAGGATGAAAAATGTGTCCTAAAACCAGCACCATGTTGTTTGGCTCTTCTATATCTTTGCTAATCTTGTGTCTAGAAGTTTTATTAGTTGCTGTGAGGGAGATGTTGAAGTCCCCAATATAATTGTGGATTTATCTAGTTCTTTCAGCTTTATTGGTTTTTGCTTGTATTTTGAGGCTGTTTGATGGATACACATTTAGGATTGTTACGTCTTCCTGGTAGATTCATTTTTTATCATTATATAATGTCCTTCTTTGGCTCTAGTAATTTTCTTTGCTCTAATCTACCTTATCAGATATTAATATAGCTATTCCTGATTTTTTAAAATTAATGTTTGCATGGTTTATCTTTTTATATTAGTTTACTTTCATCCTACCTTTGTTAATGAATTTGAAGTGAGTTTCTTGTGAGCAGCATATATTTGGATGATTTTTTAAATCTAGTCTGTCAATTTTTGTGTTTTGATTTATGTATTTAGACAATTTACACTTAAGGTAATTATCGATAGGTTAGAGCTTAGGTATGCCATTTTATTATTTGTTTTCTGATTTTTCCCTCTGGTTTTTATTCCTCTGTTTCT
The DNA here is from genome assembly GCA_004363605.1 of Indri indri. NCBI lineage: Eukaryota > Metazoa > Chordata > Mammalia > Primates > Indriidae > Indri > Indri indri. Next base: position 9,573 of record RJWJ010014753.1, on the reverse strand, counting down.
CTTTTCTTGCCTTCCAATGGGTTTCTCGAACATTTTTTAGAATTCTATCTTGATTTACTTATAAGGCTTTTGAATGTATCTCTTTATATGCTTTTTTTAGTGGTTTCTATCAGTATTACATTATACATATGTGACTTAGCCACCTTGAGTGAAGCACGGAAATCTTACTTTCATTTAGGTCCCTTTATGTTCCCTTTAAATATAATTTACATGAGTATCAGATAGAGTCTTATTTTTTGCTTTAGTCATCAAATATGATTTATAAAACTCATGATGAGAGTAGTCTATTATATGTGCACATATTTCTGTTTTTTTCTGCTGTTCCTTCTTCCTTCTTGATGCTCCAAGATTCCTTCTTTTATAATAATCTCCTTTTTTATTTGAAGAACTTCCTTTAGCCAGTTGCCCAAGCTGGAGTGCAGTGTCGAGATCATAGCTTTGTACTCCTGGGCTCAAGCAATCCTCCTACCTCAGACATCTGAGTAGCTGGGACTCCAAGTACATGCTACCACACCTGGCTAATTTAAAAAGTATGTTTTTTTTTTTTTAGAGATGGGGTCTCACTGCGTTGCCCAGGCTGGTCTTGAAATCCTAGATTCAAGCAATCCTCCTGCCTTGGCCTCCCAAAGTGCTGGGATTACAGGCATGAGCCACCATGTGTGGTCAACTTTAGCCAATCTTTAAGGACATGTCTGCTAGTGTCAAATTCTTTTAGCTATCGTTTGTCTGAGAATGGCTTTATTTCCCCTTTATTCATGAAGGATAATTTTGCCAGATATAGAATTCATTACTGACAGTTCTTTTCTTTCAGCACTGAAAAAAATGTGCCACTTCCAGCTGGCCTCCATGGCTTCAGATGAGAAATCTGCTGTCATGCTGTCATCCAGATTAGGTTCCCCTGTAAGTAATGCATAGTTCCTCCCTGGCTGCTTTAAAAAAATTTTTTTTTGTCTCTCATTTCCAGAAATTTAATTATTATATGTCGTGTTGTGGATTTTTGGGGGTTTATCCTCTTTGAGGTTTGCTCAGCTTCTTGAGTCCATAGGTTTGTGTCTTTGCCAAATTTGGAAAGTTTTCAGCCATTGTTTATTTGAATATTATTTTAGCTTCTCTTATTCTCCTCTCCTTCTGGCTCCGCAGTGATAGAAATGTTGGCTTTTTTGTTATTGTCACAAGCCCCATAGGCGCTGTTCATTATTTTTCTTTTCAGTCTGTTTTCTCTCTGTTGTTCACATTGGTTAAATTCTGTTAGTCTGTACTCAAATTCACTGATTCTGTTATGTCATCTCCTCTCTAAAGTTGAGGTCATCCAGTGAGATTTTTATTTCTATTTTTATATTTTCCATGCTATAATTTTCATTGGTTCTTTTTATAACTTCTATTTATTGCTGAGATTTTCTATTTTTTCACTTAAGAGAATTATAATTCATTGGTAAAACATTTTTGTGACAACTGCTTTAACATCCCTGTCATATAATTCTGACATCTAATTCATCTTGGTTAGCATCAGTTGATTGGTTGTTTTTTCTCACTCAAATTGTGATTTTTCTGGTTCTTGGTGTAATGGATGATTTTTTTTTATTGTATCCTTGACATTTTGTCTATTATGTTAGGCTGCTCAGGGTTCTATTTAAATCGTTTTATTTTAGTAGGCATTCACTGTGCTTACATCACTGTGCACACAGGTCCTGGGCTACTTTTGTGGGCTGTGGTTGCAATGACAGTTTCATTTTCAGAGCCTCTGCAATGTTATTTGAGTGTCTTTGGTGTGTCTGGTACTTCTGGGGCTCCCATATGTCCCTGCTGTGCATTCTGAAAAGACAAGTGGGACTTGGCTCCCTGAGTCATTATAAGAGGGTACAAGGCACAATTTTAGAGTACTTCAGGGATAGATAAGGGCCAAGCACAACATCGGGTCAACTTCTGCCTGAAGGGGCAGAAGAGGCTTCCCCAGACCAGGGTCAGTAGGTGTTTCTTAGTTGGTGAGTGGCGTCTTAGGCCCATGGGGATAAAGAAGCATGTAGGTCATGAACTTGTGGCAGAGTCCCTTCTGTTGGTGCCACATGGCCACCTCTCATGTCTCTGGATGAGGGGGAATGGGGTTTCAGGCCCATGGGCATAGAAAGGCTTCCTGGGCTGGGCTGCTTGTTGTGGCAGGGTCCCTTATGCCAAAGCCACCCCACTACCCTAGTATCTCTTGTTGAGTGATGGAAGTCTCAGGCCCAGAAGGGAAGAAGAGCATCTCCCTTGGCTGCCTTTTTATTTTTTTAAGAAGGATTTCCACTTTATCATACTCTTTGCACATACTGCCAGGCTTACCTGGTATTGTTGGAGGGACTCTTGTCAGATGTGAGGGAGGAATGAGCCTACTGGGCTGCTTTCTGTTGCTAGGTTGGGAGTCAGCAGTGCCGGGCCTCTGTTACTTTCTGTTTAGTGGAAGGACATGAAACAAGAACTCTTCAGTCACTTTGTATAACACCACCCTGGCCTCCTCCCCCTTCCCTGCTTCCCTTGCCCTTTGTGCAGTAATTGCTGCTTGAGTGACCCTCACAGTTGACCCAGCGTTGTGCTTGGTGCTTTATCTGTCCCTGAAGTACTCTAAAATTGTACCCTTTTAGAGATACAATGCCCCACTCATCTTTTCAGATTGCACAGCCGATGGTGTTGTGTTCAATCAAAAGCCTGCATCGGATGGCCAGGCAGGTCTCACTTGAAAGCACACCGAGAAAGCAGAAAAGAAAAAAAGGAATTGAAAGCTCTTCCTGATTGTTCCATAGGTTCACAAAAGCACGAAAGTTCTGGCCAGCTCCCTAAGTGGGATTTCCTTTTCCTCTCCAGTGTGAGTGTTCTTAAGAGCCAGAGGTTTAGCAGACTCTAGGTTCTTAAGGGAGCAAATATGGGTACATCAGACAATGCTTTGACAATTCCCTGTCATCATTTTTTTTTCCATATTTTAATAAACGGTCTAGTTGTCCATTATCAACACAGATCTTCCTTCTCTCCAAGATTCAGCTCTTTTGGTTTTGACTTTGTTAAAGAACGGGCTGTGGCATGTCCTCACCGCACATGGCCTTCCCAATCCATCTGTGAGAATACTCGTCGTCCCTGAGGTCCAGCTCGTGTTTCCTGCTCCTTTGACGCCTTCCCTAAAGTGTGGCTGCCCAGTGTCCCCACCCTCCTCTGAATAATACTGGGACCATGAAATTCTACAAGTGTGCTGTTTTGCTATCTCTCCTGCAAGGGCATTTAACTCTTGCTCAGTGTTTTATTTAACTCCATTTAGAAGAAAATCCAAAATCTTTTCATGTTTTACAAGGACTGCATGATCCTGCTACTCTCCAGTCTTTCCACCCCTTCCTCCTTTCCTCTGCCTCAGCCACGCTGCCCTTCCTGGTCCTTGAGACGGCAAACACATTGTGGAATTCCAGCACCCAGAACTGTGCCTGTTGCAACAGACGCTCGGGGAGTGTCTGAACGTGAGTTAATTCACGAACGGATTTACATAAAATTTATTACCTTGCCATCAAAAATGTAGTCTGTGCTATTTTAGAACTTCAGGAAATACAAAAATGTAGATTTAAAAAAAACCCTATATAATTTCACACTCGTGAGGCAAAACATAACTTACACTTTTTAAACAAATATTTCTTTCCACTCCTTTTACTATTTCTGGTATTTTGGTTGGTTTGTTTTAATATGGTTCTGTTCACAAGATATTTTATGTAGAATTTGATCTTTTTGTGTGTGTATGCCTTGCTTTTCCTGTTGTGTTTATTAATTTATACTGCTGCTTTTTCCAAAAAGGATTTGAGGCCCTATGAGACAGGTAAATACAATATTTCTTTCTGTTGCCTGCAGCGTGCAAGCCTGTACCTTGCTCCTACAAGTGCTCATGGAGTGATGGGGAATTGAGTCCGGGGAGACTTGTTTTCTAGTGGAGGATGAAGGGGATACCTGATTGTGTCTGAAGCAGCCGGGACTTCTCAGCTGTGACTATGGCACAGTACCTTGCTTTGGAACTAAGTTCTGCCTCTGGCCATTTGTTTGTCCTGGTCCACCTTTGTCTCTCTTTTTTGGAGGGGAGCGTGTCTGAAGGTCTGGTCATAAGGAGTGGCCTCCCTGTAGACCAGATCAGACTCATTCCACCCTGCAGATGTGTGTTACCCAAAGTGCTGTCTGCATGCAAAGAATGCAGCCCCAGCCCAGCAACTGGAATGTATCAGCTCCTCCTCCCCTGCCATCCCCTAGAGGCAGGGCCAGAGCTGCCATAACCCTCCACCCTCCCAAGCTCTAGAATCGTCTAACTGGGAGATTGCAAAAAAAGGATGGCACGCATGTGTTTCTTAGAAGCCAGGGCACTAAAATGGTGCTTGGAGTTATGGGCTTAAGTGATTACACCACCCTCCCTCCTGCCACGGGGTCATTACACGAGCTGTTCTCTGCACTGATACACTTCTCTCACACACAGACACACAGACACACCTGCCCCAACCTACTCCCCCATCAGATCTCAGCTCTGATGATACTTCCGCCAGGGAGTCTTCCCTGAACCCTGGGCTTCATCATGTGACATACAAAATGGCCTCCTAGCAAAGCACTGTATGTCGTTTCTTCCTTGTTGTCATCACAGTTTATAGTTATGCATTTCATATGTCTTCGCTCCCCCATTAGACTGTAAGTTCAGCGAGGGTGGGGACCATGTCTGCTTTTGTGTCTCCAGCGCTTAGCACAGTGCCTAGAGCATGATAGTGCTCAACAAATATTTTTTAAATAAAGGAATGAACAATGGACATTTGGATTGAGGCAGTAATGAGTGCTGGTTAAGAGAGTGAGCCATGGAGCCAGACATCCCTAGTTCAAACACAGCTATATGACCTTGAATAGTAACATAACCTGTCTGTTTCCCTGTCTGTAAAATGGAAATAATACCACCTACCTCATAGGGTTGTTGTGAAGACCAGATGGGGAACTCCGTGTAAAAACTTCAAGAAAAGCCAGTCTCATAGTAAGTCCTCAACTTATATTAAGTATTATCATGATTATTGTTTTCTACTCTTTTGGCCAATAGAAATATTGCTATAATAAATATTCTTTTACATATATCATGATACACTTTTTATGAGTATTTTAGTAGATGAAATTCCTAGAAGTTGCATCAGAAGGTGAATTTATTTGGAATTAACTTTTGTGTATAGAGTAAACAGATTTAATTTTGCACTTTTCCAGATGGAGAGTTATGGGAGACCAACACCCCTGTTGGTTTCTGCGTCAGCAGAAATTAAGACACTCAACATGTAGACAGTGGTGGCAAGCATTTACTTAACTCAAGTAAAGAACACCTTGAAGGGAAGCTGTCACAACTCCCTAGGGCCCACTGTCCCTCTGAGGCTCACCTGGGATTGCAGAGATTAGGCAGCCAGGACTGGATTAGCGCAGTCTCCTGTATCTCCTCTGCGTGAGTTTTCAAACCCAGGAATGTGAGAAGTCATGTCAGTACAATAGCTTCCAACCCTGCCTTACATGACAGTTTAACTATTCTGTAACTGCCATTGACCTGGACTTGACGTCTAGAGGTCTTGATGGCTGGGTTCTTATTAACAGATTTTTAGCTGTGCTATAGGCCTAGAGTGTTTCAATTTAGATTTCACGTAAGAGCTTTCCATGCAATGGAGATTTCAGCCTCGGGCCTCCCCAGCAGAAAGTTGGGCCATGGCCTCTTGTGCTAGCCCATTGTCCCAACACCATTGACAAATTTCTTATAAATGCAGGGGTCTGTTTCTGGACTCTATTCTGTCTCTTTAATTTCGTAGAAGATGTTCCTTCATTCCACCCCCACTGTTATTATTTTCTTAAAAAATCCTTGGCTACAGTCTCATTCAAGAAAACTTGAGAGGGCCGGGTGCGGTGGCCCACGCCTGTAATCCTAGCACTCTGGGAGGCCGAGGCGGGAGGATCACTTGAGTTCAGGAGTTCGAGACCAGCCTGAGCAAGAGCAAGACCCCATCTTTACTAAAAATAGAAAGAAAAAAAAAAAGAAAAAGAAAACTTGAGAATCAATTTGTCCAAATCGTGTGAACGTGCTTATCTACATGCATGTGCTCACATGCCCACATCCTCTCACACACTCTTGCTTCCACTGGGATTTTCACTGAAATTATATTGAATCCATGGAATTATTTGGAGAGGATGGATTCCTTTTCAATCCTGAATCCTTCCGTCCTGGAACATAGAGTATTTTTCCTTTCATTGGGTCTTCTCTTTTATGTTCTTCTGTGAAATTTTACAGTTCCCAGATGTAGGTCTCACACATTTGGTATTCCTTCTTGCCATTGTCAGTGGGGCCTTATTTATTATATTTTTTCAGATGGTTATTACTTAATATAGGAGCACCATCTTTTACTTTTGTTACTCATGGTAAGAGGTGAACTGAGAACGTTTGAGACAGATGGCTAAGCTGATTTTAGTTGCCAGGTTACAGGCAGAGTGCTAAACCAGATACTATAAACAACTCCTAGGCAGGGATTAGAATGACTTACGGGTTGTTCACAGGGCACAGAGTACAACAGTGATCCAATAACATCTTTACTTGGTTTGGCTGCTATATAGCATTGGATACAGGTTTATCTTTTACCTTATAAATATTTTTTTCTGAACAATCCAGATTGGCTTACATAATAATTTAAAGCAGCCTAGGCAAGGTGGTATTGAAATATCTTTTTAGATGATCCATTTTTATCTGTTTTAGAACGTTTGGATTTTCTTAGAGTGCCGTCCTTAGAGCACGCATTTCCAGTTTCACACTGATGAGAAGTTTTGCCTAGGGGTTTGCAGTTATCCAAACTATCTTTTGATATTTGTCTTTATTATCAAGGTAAGATCCTGTATTGTGTCCTTTTATTTATTTTTAATATAACAGCTTTCTAGAGATATAATTCATATCCCATACAAGTCACCTAATTAAAGTATACAATTCAGTGATTGTGAGTATATTCACAGAATTGAGCAACCATCACCACGATTGATTTTAGGACACTTCCATCCCCCCAAAGGGAAACCCTGTCCTGACTGGTAGGCACTCTCATTTCTCCCCAGCCCTCCCCAGCCCTAGGTGACCACCAATCTACTTTCTACCTATTCTGCACATTTCATATAAAAGGAACAATATAACAGGCAGTCTTTTATGGCTGGCTTCTTTCACTGTGCATAATGTGTTCAGGTTTCATCCATGTTGTAGTGTAGATCAGTACTGCATTCCTTTTTATTACTGAAGAATATTCCATTCTGTTGATACAACACATTTTACTTATCTGTTCATCAGTTCACGGACATCTGGGTTATTTCTACCTTTCGAATATTACGAATAATGCTACTGTGAATATTTATGCCCAAGTTTCTGCATGGACATATGTGGGCATTTCTCTTGGGTATATACCTAGGAGGGAAATTTCTATATCATATTGTAACTCTATGTGTAACCTTTTGAACAACTGCCATACTGTTTTCCAAATTAACTGCACCATTTTACATCCCACTAGTCTTGTAGGAGGGTTCCAATTTCTCCACAACCTCACCAACACTTGTTATTGTCTGTCTTTTTGATGACAGCTGTCCTAGTGGGTATGAAGTGGTATCTTCTTGTGGTTCTGATTCACATTTGCCTGATGGCTAAAACTTACTGTTTCTTGAATCTAACACTTGAGAGCTCCCTTTTGCATTTCCTTGGAGCTACCCCGGCTAGATTTGTGATAGGGGTTTCATACTTATTTTTCCCCCGAGGATCCCAGAAACCCACACAGGTAGACGATGTGTCATATGACTATTGCGGAAAGGGTGGGGCTTGAACAGAAGCTCAGGAGGAAAGAAGCTTCTAGAATGCCTGTGACTTATATTCTCATAAAAAGAAAATTGGTCATTTGGATAATCAACCATAATCCCTTGTCATAGGTATTACAAAACTCAGAACTAAATCAGGAAACAAACTCTTTTTATACAAGTCCTCATTTATTGTTAACTCCTAGTGACTCATGGGAAGAAAAAGTTAATGGGACATGAAAATGCTGCTCTGAAGTTCTCTATGTACATTTCATCAACTAAAGATGAAAGCATTCAGGATAGATATGGAGGGGGCATAGAGGGAGTGCTTGGGATAAAGATCACTAAGCCAAGGGCACAAGTGCCAACAGAACTCAGATGTCTTAGAGAATAATCTATAAGGAAATAGGAAAAGACAAAACAAGTAGTGAGTTTATAAAAGATGACAGAAAATTGGCAGAAAATGCCAATACATTTGCCAGTGTGTGGGCCTCTAACCCCTGAGCTTCAGAGAGCAAGGAGCCCTGGAGGCTCAGAAAGCCTCAGCTGTGGCGAGTGACGTAATAATACCAGCTCCCTTCTATTCAGCTCTCGCCGTGTGAAGGGCACGAGGCCGAGAGTGGCGCATGATTATTGCGTTGACTCCTCACAGCCTCCCTGTTTTACAGGTGAGGAAAACGAAGCTCAGAGAGGTATATAGGCTGTCCAAGGTCCACAGGTAGCATTTGAAACCAAGCCCTTCTGGCTCTTAACCACTCAGCACAATGGTGTTTCTGCAAGGTAAAGGAATATAGAGAGACTATTCTAGTTTGAGTAGAAGTAGAATTTGGGTGAAACTAAGAAGAAAATAGAGATTTCTTAATAAACTGCCAACAGAAAGACCCAGATTATAGGCAAGGCTAGACTCAGGTAACTATATGAAAAATTAAGACGAAGGATTCTCTAAGAAACAACTCAGTCTTACAAAGACGCTCCAATTGTCTAGGAAAATCAGTGACCTACTTATCTATGCAGGTATGAAACTGTGCATGAAGAGCACTCTCGTTGTGCCCTTTGTAACACAATAATTGCTGTACCTATAGTTGAGTGGGGTTGTCGCTTTCAAGACTGGTGGTGTTATGTGTTCCTGGGAGGAGTGAGGAGTGCTGGGAGAGAATACAAAGGAAAAGGCTATGTGGCCACTGTCAAAGCTCTAGGAAGGAGGTCAGTCCCTTGGCTGATGGGGGTGGACAGTGAAGGGCTTGCCAGGCCTCGTCTCTTATCCCAGCTGGTGATATTGTCTTACAAGGTGTGGCTGCAACAAACACTGTGACTTACAACACAAAAAGGCCCTCCAACCCGCCGACATTTCTCAAAGAAGCATCGCTCAGTACTTCGGGCCCTTGGCAGCTGGCAGAGCAGAGCCAGTGCAAGGAACCATTGCTGTCCTAGCAGCTCCTCCCTGAGACAGACCTTTATGACTGAGACCCCGTGGAGCCCTGGCTGGGAGAATGAGAGATTCCTGGACTGGAGAGCTTGGGGATTAGAGAGATGAAAAGTCTTTGGAGCATCACACTTTACTCATCACCTGGTAATTGGGGCTGCTTTGGATTCTGGCCAGCGGGGGAGGATTCACCCTGCACCTCCTTCTACAGGCTTTGTGACCATAAGCCTTTGTCTCCTTGCTTGGGATTTGTCTTGGGAGAATCCCAAATCCTTCCAACATGGAGCAATCATGGAGCCGCAGATTGTTGGAATTAATAGGCACTTAGAGGCCACGCA
>RJWJ010014752.1:0-37358 GCA_004363605.1 Indri indri | reverse complement strand
TTAAACCCTATCACACATTTATCTGTAATAATTTTTAGTTTTGGAAGAAGTGATGTGGAAATTACATTCAAATTATCATTCTTTGCCCCCTCTCTTGTACTCCCCCGAGCTAAGTTTATTAATATCAAAGGTTTCTATTCATTCTATGTAAATTTACTAAAGTCTGTTAAATCTCCTGATTGCTGACATTTTAGAGTTTTATACACTTTTTGTCTCTCTTTTGACAAATCACACACATATCTTTAGGGACTCTTATTACAGAGCTAAGTACATTGTCTGACAAAAGCTGAAGAATTTTAATAGATAAATGACAAATTTTAACAAAGAGTTCTAGTGAGTTAATTTCTGAAATCGTTTTCTGTATGTATAGAAAACTGGCAGAAGTAATTTGATGAAGTGCAGGTTTTCTATACATGATAAAAGAAAGGAGAAAAGTATTAGTAGATATATTTGATAAGATCTATCTATTTGATGGGTAACTATAAAAATAATATACCAATACAAATATGGCTTCTTGCTTTTTTTTTTTTTTATTAGGTTCTTTTTCCCTGGACCAAAAAAAAACCAGTTTCACCAGTTGTTAGTACCTATCATTTCCATCAATTAGATTGCTGCCTTAGTAGTGCTCAGAATGAATCCAGAAAGGTCAAGTTCCGATGAGAAAAGAAAGCACTTCTACTGCAAAATTAAGGACATCTTGGACTTCAAAAAATAAAAAAAGCTCTATAATTTAAATATCTATCTCTGGATAGTTATGCTTTTCTTTGAATAGTTACTTTACACTGTGGGGTATGTGTGTGTGTTTGTGTGTGTATGTGGTGTGCATGTGAAGGATTGTGTTTGATCAGATCACTGCATGATCTGTTCTCTGCAGGTGCTGGAAAAGGTCAGAGAAAATCATCATTGCAAAGTGAAGTGATTTTCTTCTTTAGGAGCTCCTGATGTAAACAGACTGATGAGCACAACATAGTCCTTACTCACCCGCATGACATCATACACAATCACAGCTAAATGTTTCTATCTGTCAAAGCCTGAACAGTCACCATCAGATTGTTGCCTGATTGGTATATAACCCCAAATGGTATTTCCTTGGTCTTTAGTTGGTCAGTGCTTATTTTGCAAGATTTCTGGGCTCTGTGGTGGCAGGTCAAAGATAGTGAGCACTGAGACAAGGGTAGGGTTTGCCAGCTCAGAAAATGAGCAGGCTATGTCAGTGATGGAGCAGCAACATTATTGAACATGTATTGACTGAAGAGCAAAAAAATTAAAAAAAAAAAAACAACTGAAACAGACATTTCTTATTTTAAAATCAGAAATTACATATCACATTCTTTGGAAAGCAAAGGTTTGTAAGCATGTGGCACTTAATCTTTGTTCATAATTTATGCCCATGTTCAAGACGTTTTAAAAATCCATTTTCTTACAGACTTTAATTTTGCTGCCAGGCTCCACTTACTGCCAGTTAAGCGGCAGCTTTTAGTATATGGAGGCCTCACTGAAGATTCACCTTCTGAGTTTTCCTACCCAAGACATTTAAGTCAGAATCTGGACCCAATCTGCCGCATCAAAGCTAGCAGCAAGTGAAGAGGACTCAAAGATCCTGCTGGTATAAACATACTCCTTGAGAGAGCAGCCAAATACTTCGGAAGTTTGGATTTTTTTTTCTTTTAAGAAAAAAGAAACAATCCACGGTTAAAGACTGTTCCAGTGCTTTACATATTTTCTGGGAAAGATAAATAATTAATTTTAATTAAAAATGAAGGTGTAAAATGAAGCAATGTATAAAATGTATTACAAAATCAGATCAGAAAGGGATGAGAGATAGAGTTTCCAATAGCTTAAGAGAATATTGTCTTCTACTAATGAGACTTTAATTTTATGCAGTTACTTACTATTTTGTAAGCGCTATGAGCAGTAGGACAGGCTCCTGTTTTTAAGACATTATGGAAAAATAAGATGCAAAATTTCAGCAGCCAAGTTATAGTCCATTTCAAGCATTTGCCAAATCTTTGTTTTGGTGTCAAATATCATTATCTAACTAAGCACTAAAATATAGCTCAGCAAACAAAAAGTGCAATGACATACATCATATATAAATAAGAACGGATTAAAGCACCATATAGATTATTTGATATTAAAAACAGAACAGACTAGCAATGTATTTTTTTCTCCTGTATCTTCATTGCCAAATAAGAAGCTACCCAACATATTTGAAGGAACTTTGTATTATCCTATCATTATCTACGGTAACATCAGATTTTTTGGGCATCTTCTTTTTTTAACAGAAGCTTTCTCAGTTCATAGATTTTTACCTTTAGAAAGCTGCACCAATTTCCTGGAGTAAAAGAGTGCTTTTCAGTGGTCTGAACTTTTGATTGATCTGAGCCATGTTTAGCTTTAATCTATGCCTGCACATGACTAGGGACAGAGATGTTCCATCAGATTCTGTTCTTGTAACTTCAATTCTGTCTTTCTCTGTATGCATCTAGAATAGGAAAAGTTTTCAAATCCAAGTAGGGTCAGGATTTAACCCTTATTTGGATTTTATTGTGACTGCAAAGGGAGGACTGACAATTTCCACAAAGGAAAAGGTCAAGACCCAGAGGAAAACACAGAGGATTTAGGTGGGGTTGTGACTCTTGACTTGAGCAAATACAGATTTAATGGCTTGGAAATGGATTTTAACTTACTCTGGTACGAAATCCAGTGCTGAGTCACAGAGAGTCAGAGCTGACAGCTCCACGCAAAGATGGGCTGGGAGCAGGGCAGAAAGGAAGTTGATGCTAAGTGGAGAACAGCAGGAGCTTGATGCGGGCCTGGAAGAGATAGACAGAGTGTGTTATGAGTTGGGGAAGAGCAGATGGGGTGTGACTGCCAGCCTACTGGCTAATTAGAAAATACTGGTTTGTTAAACCTGAGCTCTGGGAGAAAAACCCTTAACGTGTACAACTCTGACAGAAAGGACAATTGCTGAATTTTTTTTCATATGACCACATTCTGAATTATTTTGTATTACTTTCATTTATAAACTATACATGTTGCTATGACTTGAAATGACAAGAGATATCATTTCCTCTAAGCAAGGAAAATCCATTCAGAAATTTTTCAAAATAAATTACCAACTAGGATTTTTAACAAGGTGCAATATCCCAAAATACTATACAAAGAATAAAACAAATATAATTCAGAATCATATCTTACTTTTTATTGACCCAAAAAATAAACCTTGGTTTATGTAAAAATCAAAGTTTCTAGCTAGGGATAAATCATCATATTTGGAAAAATGGATCCATTACATCACTTTTATGGGTTAGTTTCTTGATAAATCAGAACATAAACCATTGCTCAATAAACACACAACTTGGATTTCAATCAGGCCATCTCCCAGCAGAATAATTCAGTCTGCTCTATAGAAACAATGGCTGAATGTTGACATATCTGGGGCCACATGAGCCCCGGGTGTATACTTGACTAAAGCATTGTTGATCATCTGCTTTTCACCCTGTTGAAAGGTAGACATACCCAACAGATCACTTTAGCTTGATCTACTCATTATTACTAGGAGTAATAGTAGTAGTAGTCACAATAGTATTGGTTTGAATAGTCAGAGTTATTAAGTGTTTTAATACTTAGTCTGCGGAAGAAATAACCTAAACAGGAGGTTTTGATTCTGTTATTTCCATGGGAAGTTATTCGCTGTCTTGGGTGTTCATATTACCAAGATAGAAATATCTTCTAAATAACTATGTTTAAAATCTCTAATTGTTGAAGACCATTGTCCATTTTGGATCAGGAATAAAAAGCATCTTATTAACTCCTCTTAGGCCATAGTAGATATATTTTAAAGTTTCTTGCAATGCTCCCAATTAATACATTTTTCTGCAGATGTGGCTTGAGGCAGTAGTTTTCTAAAAATAATTTATTAAGAAAATAGCATTAGCAAATGAAAATACTTTTCTTTAATGGCAATAAATCTAAAATAAAAACCTAAACATACTGGCATAGTCTAGCAGGTAATGATGTTACCTGGCCCATGAATTTGGAAAGATTAGTCGTGAGAAGAAATCACAAATATCAAACAACTTTTTCTTTCTCATTTCGAATTACAATGGAAGGGAATGAAATGAAGTAGGAATTTAGGGTTTGGCAGAATGGCATACATAAAAGCAGTTCAAACTCACAATAGCAATATAAAACTTATTCACATAGAAGGAGTCTCAGATTATTTGGATTAAGTTATTCATTTTATTAATAAGAAAATAGGCTCCAATTCAATGTCTTCCTTTTATCAATCCTTCACTTTTCACTTTCTCCTCAACCTTCCCGTCAGGTTTTTGTCCTTACTATTCCACTGAATCCTTGTCAAAGACATTATTGACCTGTCATTTGCCAAATCTAATAGACTATTCTCAGTCCTCCTCGAACTTGATCTCACTGCAGAATGTGATTGAGTTGCCCATTGCCTCATTACAGACACTCTTTTTACTTAACTTAGGAACACTATGCTGCTTGTTTTCCTTCTTCCTCACTGTTTGTTCTCCATTTCCTATGTGGGCTCCTCTTTTTTATATGAAAGAGCCCTGGTTCAGTTCTCGACATTCTCTTTTCTATCTACAGTCACTCCCCACACAATGTCTTCTAGTCTCATGGCCTTAACTCCATCGTCTAAATGCTGATAATACCTAAATCTTTTCCACCGTCCAGATTTCTCCCCTGATTGTTTTTAAAATATTCAACTACCTACTCAGTATTCCCTTTTTCTCGTCTAATATATATCAAAATCTCAACGTGTCTAAATTAGAACTATTTTTCTCACCTTGTTTCCCCTGTCCCCCAATCTGCTGCTTTCTAGTTCTCCTCACCTCAGCAAATGCTATCTCCATTTATCTACCTATTTGCTCACACCAGAATCCTTGGAATCACTTGAAAATTTGTACTAGCTCATATCTCTCCTCTACAGAGAAAGCTATAATGGTTTTCCATTTCCTTCAGGATAAAAGTCAAAGTCATTACCACAGCTTATGAAACCCTGTGTGATCTGGCTCTTGCTTAATTTTCCAACATGTTTTCTTTCACTTTCTGATTAGCAAAAGTGACCTTCTTGCTTTAATGCTGGAAAATAAGCTTATTACTGCTTTAGGTCCTTTGCGTTTGCTATTCTCTTTTCCCAGAAAATTCTTTCTAAGATCTTCACATGTTCACTGCTCAACTTCTTTTACATTTCTCTTCACATTTCACCTCCTTAGATTGACCTTCACATATTACTCAATAGAAATAGTGTCCACCACCCCCATCACATGTGATCAATGTCTAACCCCTCATGCTCCTTTGTGTTTCTTAGTAATACTTACTACTGCTTGAAATATATTATATATTTGCTTATTTACTTATTTGTTGCATATCACGTGACTAGAGTGTAAACTTCGTGAGGGTAAGGTTTTCATTTTGTTCAGGATTATATCCACAGTGCTAAAATGGTCTCTTGAACACAGTTTGTTCTCAATAAACATTTGTAGGATGACTAAATGAATGGGTGAATTAATGAATGGGTGAATAAAGGTATATTACTTGAATGTTCTACTTGACTCAGTTTTATAATTACCTATGGAAGCCTAGGTATTCCCCGTAGACTACAGGGATTTTGTTGTCTTTGTGATTGAAATCATTACTCTTTAGGAGATAGCTCATCACTTTTGTCACTATTTTCTCATCACTCTTCTTCATATACCCTCTTTCACACGCATGGCCAATATAATCCCTTCTTCTCTGGACCAACCCTCTGATACTATTTCTTTAGCTGCAAAACATATGAGAGAGTAGAATAAAGCTGCCCTCTTTAGCTGTGAGTGGTGGTGTCATTTCAGCCTAGACGGAAAGACCTTAGCTCAGAACTCTGTAGTCCCAGTCCCAGATGATAGATTTAGTTGGCCCATCTACAAAACGTTTTTCAACTTCTCTGTGCCTGGACAAAACCAGTAGTGCATCTCAGTTTCTGTGAGTCCACCTTCACTCCCTCCTTTCCAAAGTTTCTGGTTTTTTTTTTTTTTTCCCCGCTGCTGCACATTTCTTTAAAAAACTCGTAACAGAAAACTGAGTTCCCAAACAAAATCCCATACCATATGTAAAAGAGCATGTCCCTCTCTCAACTGGAGGTGTATTTTGAAATTAGAAAGTAACAGCTCAGCAGTCATTTGCCATAGCTTGCTGAGTAAGCTGGGCTCAGGTTAATAGAGGGTTATAGGCTGCCAGCCAAAACACTGATGGCATTGCTGAATTCAGAGATTCAGAAACTCTATATGTCCCAAAGATTCTGTGTGGCTGACATTAATTACATTCCCTTCTGCTCTATCATTGAAAGTATCTCAATTCAGTTCACTCACGTGGATCAAAACAGGTATGAATTTTAAGTGTGGAACTTGTTAACTTACATTTTAAAAATATGTTCAGCATTAATAATAAGATCATGGGAGAATATTGCCATCAGAATGAAACTGAATTAGAAATGGACATAATCATACTTGTTTCTCACAAAATCTCTCATCTGGTTGGATGGAAGATGACTTATATGGATCATATAGATTGTGTCATAATTGACCCAATGGTAACTGTTCATGATGTTAGATGTAGTTACTTGGAGAAATAACAACAGAATTAAAAGAAATCAAAGGGAAATAACTTTAAAAGCATATATTGTATATGTGGAAAAGTAAGTAAGTATGGTCAATTCCAGGGGATTAAATTATTATCATTTTTTACTTTACCAATTTTTATATAAGTTCTTGGAACTGATAAGGAGGTTTTGAGGTCTCTATGATTCTGAGGATACATTTAGATGAGTCTATGATGAGTAATGATGCCATTCATTGTCATGCGTGATTCTGTGAGTAGTAAAGGGCTTTGCTTTTGAAAGCATCCTACTTATTTCTTATAAAACTTTGATAACAAGAATTCTTCAGGTTTTTTTTCCCTACCAATTATATACCAATGCAGTAAACTTTGACAGGTTTGGAAGAGAAGTTTCATTTTGTCGGAGCTTTTAAGCTGCCTCCAATCTGTAACTGGGAGACATTTCAATCAGCATTTACATTTTAAAAATTCTTATATACTAAGAAATATTTTGCCTTCATGTATGGAAAGAGTACCCAGATATAGTGTTATTTTCTATTAGAAATAACATCTAAAGGATAATTGAGAGGAAAGTTTATCTTGTGAATCAACACTTACTTTTGTGATCTCTACCTAGGATATTTAAAAAGTAAATGTTCAATTCGTTACCGTTAAAATCAAGTAGACAATTTTTTTCCACAAGGTTACATCTGTTTATGCTATTTTATTATCTGTTGAATGCTATGATATGAAGTCTCTTTATTGCAGCTTAACTAAAGAAGCACCAAGCCTGTGATGGAGCTGTCAATCAGCATTTAGTCATACAGTATCTATTTCTATCCCTGTTCTTCTTAGCACAGAAGGGCTATTATAGTCTACATTACGGCATAGCTACTTTGGATATAGATATCCTTGAGGGGCAGGATTTATTTTGAAAGAAGATACTCAACATAACATGACACATCATTTAGACATTTTTTAAAAGTACACTTGCAGGTATTTCAAAGCAAAATATAGCAAAGGCTAATTTTGAACATTTAATTTAACATTTTGTGGATGCCTTTTCTCTTTCTCTCTCTCTCTCTCTCCTTTTTTTTTTTTAATTTAGTAGCACTGAAAAAGACCAACTAGGGTCATGTAACTCTTTAGTAATTGAAAATACCTAGTTAAAATAATTCCTATGCAAATCTTCATCGCATTATTACCTATGAATTGCTGGCTATTGTGAGATATTGCGCGTGTCAAAATTAGCAAGGGAGAACCATTCAAGGCCAAAGAGAAAGGAAAATAGTGCTGAAATGCATTTATAAACACCTGAAAAGTAAAACTTTTCCAGATGTCAATAATATGTATTTCCAAGTACACCAGTATATGTGGAATATGACTAAAAATTAACGAGACTGATTACAAACCACAAACATGAAAATCAGTCATGCAGCTGTATACCACACTGGATGTGCTTCCAGATGTGATGATAAAAATGGATACAACCTTTTAAAGCATGAGTTTTGGATATGCTATGCATGTGGCACTCATTAGCTAAGCAAATGGATGTTAATCTTTGTGACAGTCAATTGCTGTGCTGCATTTCTACTAAGAGCTTATCAGCTGGTCTGACCCGATCATCAAGAGCAACATGACTTAATTTACAGGAGGATTATTCTCCCTTCCCCTGCAATTCCATGGGTTTAAAATACACAAGAAAGTTTTAAAAAAGAAATGGCTGAAGCATTTAAACTTCCCTATTCCCCATAGCTTTGCAGTAAATAGGTAATGGCTTAAAAAGATTTGCATTCACAGATCAGGAATTCAGCAAGATTGAGTATCTAATTTCTCATGCAGAGGGCTGAGAAATTAACCTCATTTTCCCGACTGATTTGATTTCCTTTGAATAGCCAAAGATGCTCATATAAGGAAAGATTTAGTCTTTTAAAAGAATAGGCATTTTCAACCCATAGCATATAAATGGTATCTTCAATAGTTAGAAGAGGTATGTCATGGCATATCTCAGGAAGAGTCAGAAGCATCTCTAGTGCCCTAAAAATATTGCCTCTATTAGAAAACTTATCATGTTACCATATTTGCCTACATACTCATGGTATTACCATTGGGAAACTTGTTGCTTTGGGCTACTTTGAGTTAATTATGAAAGACACGATACAATACCAGATCTACCCTCATGAAACTGAGAGCTTGACATGGTAGACATAATGTAGGAAGAGGCAATTCAAGCTTCTCATGTAACTCTCAGCACACATCAACCTGTTCGACAGCAACTTCTGTTTCTCAGGCAATTTTAACTAAAGACAACCATTGTGCCAGTATTTTCTCTTTGTTGTATGTTTTGTAGTCCCCTAGGGGTGGTAGATAACAATAAACTGCATTAGTATTCTAAAAAATAACAGTTAGATAGAAACTAAAGATCTCTACAGAAAGAGACCAAATCATCTCTATTTTTGGTAAAAGCCTAGAGTATCGTCAGTACTTAATTAATGAGTTCATGAAAGTAAGTACATCACTTCCTCCCAGAATTTTGGGTGATTTGGGAGTAATTTTAAATAATTCAGTTCAGTATGGAACTATTTAATCTCCTGAAATTTATACTATGCTTTGTTGGTAACTTGGGTTAAGAACTCTTTCAAAATTTCTGACACTTTAATGGGCAAAGACATAGATAACATCTAGATCATTAAATATTAATGAAAACAAATTCTAAATTTTCCAAATAGTAGGGTATTACTATTCAATCAAAAATCAGAAAATTCAATCCAAAATTATTAAGTATTTATTGAAATTAAGGGTACAACGGATCATGATTAGCACTATGGAAAAATAAAAGATGAATGAGGCGGCTCATTCTCTCGTAAAAAAAAACTATTACATACAGAATGAACTTGGATGCATGGTATAGTGAAGGCTTTGGACGATGGAAACAAGAAGATTGGTCTATAGACAATGAGGCACCAGAGGAGCAAATGTAGCAAATCCAGCACAACATTTGCACAAGTGTGTTCCAGAAAATACATGATTAAATAATAGATTCTTAAAGATTACTTCTTAGAGCCTCTCATATGCTAATCTTCATCATGCTTCTTCCCAAACGGGCTCTAAGATGTAGCATTACTTAAACTTTTTTGACCCTTGAATTTCTCTTTTTAAGTAATGTCTACCTCTTGGTGTTAGTCTTCTATAAAAAACGCACCTGGGGAAATGAAGTTCTACTGACTTTAGTTTGGAGATGCAAGGCTGAAGGCTAGGAAAATAACTATTACATTAGATAACATGATAAATATTTGATATCTGAGCTAGAGTAGGGACACTGAGAAAACAAATGATAAGATTTCAGACGCATTTCCAGGGGTAGAATGTGTAGACGTTGGTAACTAATTAGTAAGACATTTATATGGCAGTGTTAATAGGCAGAGAGAGGTGCAGGGCTGTAAGTGAAACTTGGGACTTATTGACCGAAATAAATATATGATGATGCCAATGTTAGTGAGATTGCAGAGAGAGTCAGTGTACGGTGAGAAGAGAAGGGAATTCTATCTTCGACTTTCAAGGTCTGTCTGCTTACTTAGAAGGAAAAGACAAAGGGAGAAGAACTGTCCTAGTAAACTAAAAATTAAATAGAATAAAATAGGTATATCAAGAAAAATTAGGGCAATGGAAATCGATGTTAAAGGAGGGTTTCAAGGGATAGTTTGGCTACAATGTGGGATAAAAAGATTAAAAAGAAACCATGAGTTTGGGGACTGGGGCATTAACACTTGGAAACAGAATTTGATCCATAAAACTTCAAGGAGTGAAAGGAGACAATGAACACGGACTAAGTGTTTTGTTTTGTTTTGTTTTGTTTTGTTTTTCAGGATAGACGAAAAATTCCTGACAAGAATAGTGGGTTGAAAACAAGGTTTTATTGTTGTTTTCTCTTTTTGTTTTTATTTTTGGGGTAGGATTTACTGGGTTTATAAGCAAAAAAGAGGTCTTTCAAGAAGAAGACATTGTGATGCAGAAGATATAGAATCTCTATAATAGAACATATTATTAAAAATTCTAATCAAGGAATGATTGTAATATCTATGTTTAGTGAACACAAATGACAGATATAAGAATTAATGATTATCAGCTTGTATTGGATATCTGTTACATGCAAGTAAACAGAAAAAGTAGCTTTGAAAATCAGTTTTATTTACTTGTAAGTAAACTAAGCCCTTTCTAAGTTCTGGATGTTTTAATGACCAATCAATACAACCTATTTACCCATATATGAGAATATAAAATAATACCTGTTGTCTGATCATAGCTAACTATTACAAAATAAAAATGGGATTTTCAAAGCTCCAGGGCAGGACAAAGAAACTAGATCTCATGGAAGATACTACAAATTTCCTTCTATTTAGTGATTCAGCTATTATTTTTTGAGCATTTATTAAGGGTAAGTACTCTGCTATATGATGTGAAGGATACAACAAGTTATAAAACAGGGTACAGTGCATACCCAAAGATGTATCAAAGACTGATCAGAATATATATAAATATTTATTTATATACATGTAAGTATATATTTATATATGTAAAAATACATATGAAATACAAAATATCATTATGCATCTGGAACTTAGGACATTGTCAGCTTCCACTTTTTGGAACAGAGCTTTGAATCAATAGGTGGCAAAAGAAAAAAAAGCAGAAAAAAATTTCTCTGTTGGAAAAATATTTGCCACAATACCCAAGTACTTTACTTTGTAATCTTGGACCTTGTTATTTTTTATTATTTATTATTTTTTGCCAGGAAGTCTATGTTATTAGACTTTTTTATTTATATTAGTAGATAAAATAGAGA
This sequence comes from Indri indri, assembly GCA_004363605.1. Lineage (NCBI taxonomy): Eukaryota > Metazoa > Chordata > Mammalia > Primates > Indriidae > Indri > Indri indri. Next base: position 25,909 of record RJWJ010014752.1, on the reverse strand, counting down.
ATTTTAAAATCCTTACGGATTAGTGCTTTTATTATGAAATTTCTTTATTTCTAACAATACCACTTGTCTTAAAGTTTGCTTTGTTTGTTATCAATATAGATACACTAGCTATATTTCTGCTTGGTATTTACATGGCATATTTTTTACATCCTTTCTCTCTCAATTTTTCTGCAATCTTATATTTAATGTGTCTCTGTAAGCAGCATATAGTTTTTCTTTTAAATCCTGTCTAATTGTTGTATTTTAATTAGGGTAGTTAGTTCATTTAAGTTCAATGTAATTAATGATATATTTAGGTTTAATCTACTGCCTATTTGTTTTCTGTTTGTCCCAACTGTTCTGTGTTCCTTCCCCTCCCCCTTTTTTTTGCCTGCCTTTGAATAATCTGAGAGCTTTTTATTATTCAACGTCTTCCACACTATTAGCTTATATACATTTTTTACTACGTTTTTAGAAATTGTGATATTTATACTTGACTTACAAAAACTAATGTAAATTGATACTTTTACTTTCCAGACAATAAAAGGACCTTAGAACTCTTAAAACATTTTAATAATATTTATCCATTTTCTGCTTTTTTGTTTTTGCTATTATGAAATTTTACATAGATTTTATGCTTTTTAAATTTTTTATTTTAACTTATATGAGAACATAGAAATGCTACTTAAAAAAAGTTCTATCACTATAGAAATACATAGTATTGAAAGTGTTTTTCTGACAGGGAATCACTGTAAACAACTTGGAGCTACATAGCTTTTCCCCCCACATTTTCGATATGGTTTACAAAGAGCATTGTAGAACTTTGTCACCTACCCACTCCTGGATGGTACATTTATTCCATTTTAACCTGCTTTTATTGGCCTCGTGAAAGAAGTCTTATGGCTGAATGTGGAATGGAAGGAGTAGGAAAGTTGTTGTCTCCCTGCGTACCTTACCCCTGAGCTGTTCAGTCTGGCCTTATTTTGTTTGCCTCCCTTTCTTTTATAAGCTTTAATTTTGCCCAGAAGCCTCTTCTAGTTTTATATATGCTTGTATACATGTATGTATGCATGCTCATATGTATGTATGCATATTTATATCACTCTGTCTAGCTATCTATCTACAATCTATATATCAATCTGTTCATCTATACATGTCTTTTGGTGGACATGAACACTCAATTTCTGTTGGGTATACTCACAGGAGTGGCACTGATAGATAATAGACTAGGCATATATTTAATTTCATCAGATAATGCCACACATTTGAGGAGTGCTTGTACCAAGTTATACTCACAAAAGTACTGTATAAATTTACATTTGATCCATTTATCATGTCATTTTGTATTGCCTATCTTTTCAACTGTAACCATTTTTGTGGGTATATTGTGATATAATATTTGTGGTATAACATTGTGGTTTTAGTTTTCATTTCCCTATTTTCTAATGATGTTGAATATATTTTTATATGTTTGTTGTTCTTTTGAATATTTTTGAGTGTGTGAAGTACCTGTTGAGGGTTTTTATTTTTATTTTTTGGCCCATTTTTAAATTTAGTTGTCATCTTATTTTGGTTGAATTCCTAAATGTGTTATGGATTTGAGTCTTTTGTTGAACATATACATTGTAAATATCTTTTCCTAGTTTATGATTTGCATTCCACTCTTTTAATGGTGTATTTGGGTAAACAGAAGTTATTGATTTTAGTGAAACTTAATATATATATATACACACACACAGACACACACACACACACACACACACACACACACACACACACATAATTTCATGGCCAGTGGTCTTTCATGTCTTATTTAAGAAGTATTTGCCTAATTCAGTCATAGAGATAATTTCCTCTGCTATTGCCTGGAAGATTTAGAGTTTTAATTTTCACGTTCCTCTATGATCCATCCACTTGAACAAATCTTTGTATACGGTCTAAGGCAAGGAAAAATTCATGTTTTCCCATGAAAATATCCAATTAATTCACCACCATTTATTTGGAAAGATTGCAACCTTTCCCTCCTCCCATTGTAGAAGTGCCTTTGGGTCAATATCACACTGTCTTACTTATTGTAACTTTATAATAAATCTTGATATTTTGCAGTGGAAATCCTCTAGCTTTATTCTTCTTGAAGGTTGTTTTGACTATTTTAGGTCCTATTCATTTCCATAGAAATTAATATTAGAATCAGCTTTTAAATTTCCACATGAAAATTTTTCTGAAATTTTGATTGGGATTCTACTGAAAGGCTACTTTGAGTGACAATTGACACAGCCATATTGAGTCTTTTAATTGGTAAAGATGGCATATTCCACCAATTAATTGTTATTTCTTTCAAAAATGTTTTGTAAATTTTTAGTGTGGAGGCCACCCATATTGTGTGGCTGAGGATCTGACTAATGTAATCTTCCTCTAGAGAGTATTTACTTCTAATTCTGAAAGGCACTCAGGCTAGGGGCAGATTACCCTAATACAATTCAATTATTGATTCCCCAACCCTGGGAAAAAGCATATTTTTAAACTTCACAAGATTTTATTGTTATTGATTTAAATTATCAATATTCACTTGGATTTACCCCACAGTTCTACTCTTTTTGTTGTTTTATATGCTTTCTTGCAAGCTCTTACTTCTGTATTTCTGAGGAACTTCCTTAGATATTTAATGACTCTGCTTAGTTTATAAAAATGTATTTACTTAGCCTTCATTTATGGGGAATATTTTCTGTGTTATTAAATAATAGAATTCTAGGCTGACGCATTGAAAAATGTCATTTCACTGTCCTATGGTTTCCATTATAACTGTTGAGAATAAGTTATTAGTCATACTGTTACTGCTTTGAATATGATATATTCATAATATCTGGATTATGAGTAGATATAATTTCTGGATGCTTGTAAGATGCTCACTTTGATTTTAAATAGTTATGATGTACCAAAGTATGGTTTTCTTTGTATTTATTTTGTGTTTCATTGTCAGTGTTCAGTTTTGGAAAATTCTCTTCTATCGACTCTTTGAATATTCCTTTCCCTATTCTTTTTTTTTCTATTTTTCTGATATTCACATAAATATACTTAGGCATTTCACCAGGTCCCATATGGATTTCATGTTGTTTTTTGTGTGTTACATCCTTCATTCTCTCTGCAACCATTTGCATATATTCTCCTAAATTTATGTTCACCAATGCTCTATTCTTCAATTGTTATGTCCTGTTGAAAATTTTTTTACCTAACTCATGTTAACCACAGCTAATCCATTGCTCTGTAGAAGGTGAAACAGTTAGAAGAAGTTAGTCTGCTATTAAACTTATCTATTGCGTTCTGAATTACTTATTGTTATTTTTGGCTTTAGAATATCCATTTGTTTATTTTACACAGATACACAGACCTAGCTTTTTTGGCTGAAATTTTCAACAGTGTCCCTTATTGTCTTGAGAATGTTTTTTATGTCTGATAACTTCAGTATTTCCAGTAATAAATGCCTGTGGGTCTAATTCTATTATCTGTTTGTTCTCTCAGGTTTGGGCCTTTTGTTTGTTGGTTGGTTTGTTTCTTGTCCTGGTATACCTGGTAACTTTTATATTAAATGTCAAATATTATGTATGAAAAGCTGTGGAGATAATTTGTGGCTGAGGATCTGACTAATGTAATCTTCCTCTAGAGAGTATTTACTTCTAATTCTGAAAGGCACTCAGGCTAGGGGCAGGTTACCCTAATACAATTCAATTATTGATTCCCCAACCCTGGGAAAAAGCTTCTCCTTCCCATGCTGAAAGAAGCTCAGTCTGTAATTAAGATTCATATAATTTGTCGCTGGGTTTCAGTCTTGTAAGAGACGGTTTATTTCTGGTGTGCCCTTAATTCTTGAGTGTATACGCTTAGAGTTCCAACCAAAAGACTAGAGGTAGGGTCCTTTCTCCTTGGTGGGCCTTAAAATCCAATTTTGTTTTCTCAGCCTTATAATACTTCTAATATCCCGATAAGCTTCTTAGTCTCTCAGATACTAATAATTAACAAATGCCTCAAATGAAAAAACAGGGCTAACTACTGGGCTCATCTTTCAATGCTTTTTTTTCTCCAGTATCTTGGTTCCTCAAGTCTTGACTGCTTCAGTCACTCTCCCATGTCATACACACACACACATGCACATACACACACATGCACATACATACATATACAGACATATACATACATATATCATGCAGTTTTTGTTGCAGTCCTTGGTGGAAGAATTAGTTGGTACAAGCTAATGCACCATTGTCTAAATAAGAAGTCCATATGTAGTACTTAAGGGCTTAGAAATATCCATCTATACAACCCAAAAACCCCAAATTGGAAGGATAGAGAAGGAAGGATAAAAAAGGATAGAAGAAAATAGAAGAATATAAGAAAGAAAAAAATAAAAGGATAGAGAAAATGTTTTTAAGTGGACTAGTTTTGTTTTCTGAAAATAGTAGATGAAGGAGTTATTCTAAGAAAGCTTGCAGCTGACAGCACGTGATTATGAAAAATATGTGATTAGGACAGGTATTTGAGTCAGGTTAATGTATAAAAAGATGGAAATATTGTGAGAATGATCAGGAACAGTTCTGAAGAGGAGATTACCATTCATATGGGGCATAATGTCTAGTAGAAGTTGGTCTTGTGAGAAAAATATAAAATTTATACTTGCTTGAAAGCTTTTATTTTTCTAAAAAGAATCATTTCAATATTTCAAAACATTATGTCTATAAGAGTTTGAGATTTAAATTACTATACACCAGTTAAACTTAAAGTCTTAGGCTTTATCTTTTCAATGATCAGTCAAATTTGGCACTTTCTTTAATTTTCATTTCTTTTCTGACCTGAATATAAGACTGGCATACTGAATTTAATTGCACTCAGTTTAATTGCTTTTTGATTTCTGACTCATTATTTGAGTTGAATAAGTCAAAATGTTAGAAGTGGGCAGGGAGTTCTCATAAGTGGAACTTTGAAAGCATGCCTCTTAGCTAGAATCTGAATTGGATAGTCAGAATTAACTGAGGTCAAATTTTAACTCTATACATTTTTACATATTTGGAAAGACACATAAAATTCATAAAATTTGATATTTATTTTTCTTGAATCTACTCTCTTCAGTGTTTATCACAATGATGCAAATATTGTATATCATACTGACATCTGACATTAGATAGATGTGAGTGCTCATGCAGAATGTGCCTGACCAGCATATATGTGTGTCTACTATTAAAAAATACCAACATATAAATATGCATCTACTACTAAAGAATATAGAGAGGTTTCTAAATCCCTGATAATTTCCTAGCTTTTTTCTTGTAACTATGTCCATAAATCATAAGAAATAAGACAAATTATTTATGATTATGGAATTAATAAGAGTATAACTAAATTTTGAGTATAACTACAAAAGAACTGAGGGACAACTTCATAAAGCCACTCATTAATGTTAACTGGTTGCTGTAGGAAGAACAACAATCAGTAATTGTTCATATCTAATGGGACTGAATTACCAGATTGGAATAAAATGTTTAAAAATCAGAATAATCATTAAAAGTACTTTCTGATAAAGAAATCTATAATACTTGGGAAATTGTCTATAAATCTATCTAGTACTACTCAGGAAATTTTGCTAGGATCTGGTGGAATGAGTTAAAGGATTGCTTTCTTGGCTTTAGGCAAGCAGATGTCAAAGCAAAACCCAAGAATTTCACTTGTATGAGACTAAATTGGATTTAACTGTGTTTCACAATAAATTAGAAACCTTTGGGTTAAAAGATTAATAAATATACATAGGCATCTTCTTGTCAAATACCAAAATAGTTCAGTAAAATCCTAGTGAAAAATAGTGAAACTTGTGAAATAGGGTACTAGCCTAAAAGAAAAGTAATATTCACATATTTTAAATCATCTTTTTTCTGTGTAGACCCTCAAATAATATTTCTGAAGGTAAGCGATTATGGGTGTGTGTATGTGCGTATGTTTCAGCTTCTTCAGATGAGGAGCAGGCAGGCAAGATTAAAAGTTTATGTGAAACCAAGATTTTCATTGACAAATAAGATATTGCAAATGCACAAATTTGGGCTAGCTTCTTACAAATCAGCTCTAATAATTGATGAGGATATCTTGTTCTTCTGTTGCTATTGTTGTTGTTGTTATGAATGAATCTATGACACAAATTCATCCAAGTTATCTTCCTGCTCTTTTTAAGCTTTACCCCACAGGACAGAATTAACTTTCTCTTTCCTTTTGAAATACTTATCTTTAGATTGGTCTTGCTCATGCCTATCACGTGAAGCTTTGTTCATATGAGAATCATGGTATCGATTCTATTTAAAAACCTCTCCTTTTATCCCACTGGCAATGGGTAACATAGTATGGAATCTGTGCAAATGGAAACTCCAGAAACCAAATTCTCCTGGATGCTAACAATGCTCCCCCTGGGCATAGTGAGAAGGGTCTCAATTAACCTCCTGTCCATGTTCTAACAGGAAGCCCTTTAGCCACCACCAATGGAGTTTCATTAAGACCACTTCACCGTAGGTATTAACAAAGCTCCTTCCAGGAAACAAACCAGAAACTCTAGTCAGACTGCAGAATTGCCCAAACATTGACGTCTCTTCTTTTACACAGCACAAAATTGTGTAATGGCACCAGAGGCTCCTTAACAAGCTAACAGCCCTGTGGAGCAACAAAGATCAGGCTAAAAGTCATGGAGTTTCTGATTGAAGCAGAATTTGAATTGCCATTTCAATTCCTCCCTCAAGAAAATTATCCAATTAATCTGAGTGGATCTTTTTGGGAAAAAAATTCCTGTTGTTCAAAAGGTTGCAAGGGAGAATGAATGGAACATTAAAAAAAAAAAAATAGACCTGGTACATTTTAAAACTTACTTCTGAGGCCCATCAGAGCTAGAAATTGCTGGAAGGGGTATTTCTCAGGTTTCCCTTAGCACTTAACTAGTATTCAAATAAAGCCATGCAGAAACCCTTAGAGCCAGCAAAACCTGAGGGAGGATTGTTAAGGAAATCATAGGGCTCAGAGACCAGTCCCAAATAGGACTTCCTTCTCTTAATCAGTATTCAAAGTCAGCCCGACTGTGGAGAGAGTCAGCATAAATTTTATTTACCTAAAAGTCCCTATTTCTTGTGAAGTGTCCTCCGAGGAAGGGCAGAGGCTAAATGATAACCAACATGATTTAAGTCAGCAGCACTGATACCTCCTGAAGATTAGGGATCCTAGAATAGTCATAGCAAGGAAGTCAGCCAGTGCCTTGCTTTTATTAATAAAAAGAGAGAGAGAGAGAGAGAGAGAGAGAGAGAGAGAGATCAGATTACAAAAGCACTTTACTAAGGGAGCTTTTACTGCATATTGCAAAATATCTAGTGTCCTAGCACCTCCCCTGAAGTTCTTTGGTATATAGAGAGACCTTCTACCTCTCCTTCCCAGGGAGTCAGGTGCTCACTTGGTGTCAGTTCCTCGCCCCTCCTCCTTGCTTGGGTCAGGTTGCAATATATGTTGTTACTATTTTTAACTTTTACCCTTAGGTAAGGTAGGAAAAGTAAAACTATTATCAAACAGAGGACATCCATAAAATAGTAGGTTACTTTAGCAAATACAATTTACATGGATTGTTATCTGAAATGTTCTGTGCACTTAATATAATTCATACCCCATGCTTCTATCTAGCTTTTCTTCGTCATTCAGGTTGTATTCAACATCTGAAAATTGATACTAACACTTTGGAAAAAATAGCTACGTGTTTTTGACTTCTAGGATCTGTTCAATTTTTGAGACTCCTTTATGTTATACTCTGAGATATTTGCTTATGTAGAGCATTGTAGCAATGAAAGGACATATTACTGAAGTACGTATTAAGACATTTGCAGTTATTCACAATGCTATGAAAATTAAATCCTAGCAAATCCCCAATTGTGCAGCTATTAAAAACTAAATAGTAATGTAACACTACATTTCAGTTAGGGTATTGATGATCCTACATACTTATACAATAAATAAAAAATAAAAGGCATATGTAAAACATTTTAGTAGAGGATACTTTCATTCCTGACAACAAAAGATAAGCGTTAAATCATAAAAAGATTTCATGAATGGGGATTTTAAAGATAAGATTAAAAAGAAAAATATGTATATAGTTTAATACAGTACATGTTATTCCTTTTTTATAAGCAATCAATAATCACACCATTCTATAATACCTAAGAAAGAAAAATGCTTATGTATTCTATTTGGAGAAACCAAGGTGATAGGATATAACAGATTTGCTTAAGGTGATATCCTTTAAGCAGTGTGGTGAGCCTGTATCTTTTTCCTTGCAGCTCCAGTAAACAAAATTATCCTACCTGCTTTCCTTATTTTTTACAAATTTTTCATTGATACATAATCACTTTGTGTATTTATGGGGTACAATATGGTGTTTCAATATATGTATACATAGTGCGATGATCAAATCAGAGTGTTTAGTATATCCATCACCTCAAACATTTATCATTTCTTTGTGGTGAGAACATTCAAAATCCCCTCTTCTAGCTATTTTGAAATGTACAATACATTGTTGTTAACTATAGTCACCCTACTGTGCAAAAGAACACCAAAACTTATTCCTCCTATCTAACTATAACTTTGTACCCATTGTCCAAACTCTCCCCTTCTCCCTCACCCCCCGTCTCTGGTAATCTCTGTTCTACTCTCTACTTCCATGAGACCACCTTTTTTAGATTCCATATATGAATGAGATTATGTGACATTTTACCTGCTTTCTGTGTTTGATATACCTGTGTCTGTCAGTGTACTTCTGGACAACTGCTATAGAAATCAGAAGTCCTCATCAACTGAAATTATGTTGCTACCTGGTAACTTTAGAGCAATTGTAAGACAAACGACTAGTTACAACCATTCCTTTCTGATGATATTAAAATGCAAAGATATTAGAGATGGTTTTTCATAATAAGAGTCTTCCTTTTTTTCTGGATCAGATACAGTAAACAAGAATCGAACACATGCAGAAATATGTAATTTAAAATTTTATGTTGCATTTCATTGAAATGTTAGCTGAATAATATTGCTTTGGCACATATGTTATATTCATGTCAATATGTTTCATATGCTAAAAAGATCTGTGCAAGAGTGCCTAGCCTTCCCTGTTTACAAAAGAACTAAACAGCTGTGTAAGTTCATGGAAGAAGAGAGGAACTGAATTAAGAAAGTTTTAGGACCAGTTGAGATTATTCAATCACACATATCTAACGAATGTTGTGGTCAGTAAATAAAAATGCTTTGGAGGATAATATTCACTGGATGCTCTAATCGAGAAGAGCCACTTAAATGAACTAAATGTCAGAGGGTTCTTTCCCACACTTCCTTTCTTTCTTTTTTAAAGGACCCATTCAAATTCTTTTTCAAACTCCATTTTTGCCAGCAGGTTAAACATATAACGTATTAAACATATAATAATGTATATTCTCACTATTATAGTGAAAGTTATGAAATGAGTATTAATGTACAGCATTTGACTATAGGAAGAATTCTGAATTTTCTATAATGCTATTTTCAGGCCCAGATTCTTAAATCAATAGCTAGATTTAAGACTGTATGAAAAGTCACAGCAATGGAGAAAAAGTCCACTAAAAGTATTGTAAGATAATAATAACCTGTTGACCTCTCGTAAAAGCTAAACTCTTTTGAATAATTCTAGATCCAAATTTGACAGTAATATCTTAAAGTTTTCCTTGCCCTATTTGTCTAATTTTAACCAATACACCTTTTCCCCCTCCTCCTCTCTCATCTTGGTTAATTCATTTCTGTCCATTCCTTAGGAAAACGAATCACAGCAAAGAAGGCAGCTCAGCCACAAGTCACCCAGAGAAGTTTGGAACTTTTCTCCCTCAGAATGGTCTCCACATGGCTGCTGTACTTCCTGTAACCTATAGTAACCCATCAAATATTTCATTACAAAGATTTTTAAAACGTCTATGCTAGTAGAAAGAAAACAACGAACAACATTGCTTTGTGCCTAAACATTGCAAAGATAAAATTGTTTTCAACAAATCCTATTGGTTTTGCAACAATTTACCTCAAATATGTAAAGGAAATAAAGTTTATATTGTAGCCCCATTATAAGCTCTGTTCTTTTTTTCCTGAATAGTCAAAGAAATGTTAGATAATTACTCTTTTCATAAGTATTCTTGAATATGTAAAATATATACTACTTTGTGAGGAGTGTCTTTATAAATAAAACCTATTCAGACATATTGGAGAGAAAAAATAGTAACCCGTATCTTTTGATCTGAATGGCCATTTCTTTTTTGTTATCCTACAGGATAGGATTTCCTGGCTGTTAAGTGCCTTTTTATTTCTCTGAAGTGATCTTGGAAACGGAGTGTTTGAGATTTTTAGTTTATCTTGATACAAACTAACACATTCTTGCCTAGAATACTTTGGTTTTATATCTAAGAGCTGAATTACTATATCCTTGATTAGATGTGGTATTATCAAATTCTAAAAAATGATGACAAGATAATTATAAATGAGACTTTATTTGGTCTAATTATATAATATGACCCATATAAAGTTTGGATTGGGAGAAATAAAAATTGGAAAATTTACTGAGTGGTATTAATAGGGATATGGACATTCTTCATTATTTTTGTTACCAATAAATATTGGGAAACTAACATGTTGATAGCATTGCGATATGCATAAATAGGTATTGTTTCTTATTATGTTTATGATTATAAATGTTATTTCAAATATGAACATGCAGTTTATGTTTTTAATTTTTAAAACATAAATTGATAATAGTACCAATACATTTTGTTTTTATTTTCTGTAAAGAATTCCATTCTATAAATATAACTGATAGAAAGCAATTTATCACATTTAAACACATGGATGAAAATGCTGCCACATACAGAGATTGGGAGTCATTCTGAAAATAAATTACTTCATGATGGGGCAGAAAGCCCCAATGAGAAAATCATGAGGTGAAACCAGACAAAACTCTTTTATACAACAATGGAAAACATTTTAAGCATGAAGAAACTGTAATATAATGTGACACTTGTAGGTACATTAAGATAAAACATCCAGGAGCCAGTAAATTTTTTCATGCTGTCAGAGTATTCAACGATACATATGAGCTGTCATACTTCAGCCACCAACATCCAAAAAGGCTTAGCGTTTTAGAAAACAACTTTCCAATAGAAACAATTCAACTTCATACTTACAGGCATATGGATACTAACAGATTAAGTAAAATAGCAGTTGTCATTCTCTGAATCCTTACTATCTTTCTTCCACCTCTTTTTTGACCAGAACCCTATAGACTGTAATCTCAGTATTCTCCCTTTCTTATTACTAAGACAGAGAGAGTGAGAGAAGAGGGAGAGAGGAAAAAAGAGGAAGAGGAGGAATGAATCAGAAAAGTCAAGAAGTGCTAAAGGGCAACAAGGGTGTGTGGTTCTCAGAATTCTTAGTGATTCTTTTGGTTTCTATTAGCATTGGGATTTGCTATAAGTCAATCTGAGGAAAGAGAAGCAGAAAAGGAAAATATTGAGAAAGTGTGTGTGTGTATTCATCACACTCCCCATGTTATGCTTTAATTTGCAGGATATTCTAGAACCGCCTTTCACATAAAGTATTATGTCATCTCCTACACATGAAGTCAAAAGAATTTAGAAATTTATTAAATGAAAACAAGAAATCTCTATCAGCTTAAGCACCCTAACCTTCTCTCCCACACAAAAAATGTTCTAATACAGAAGATTTTGGTTTTCCTAATATTTAGAGTTGACTCTATTATGCAATTTTAAATTCAAAACTAGGAAAAATATTAGATTGGTTGAACTACATTGATTAATTCTATAATTTCTTTTATATTTTATAGGAATCCACTCTATATTCTTAAAATATAATGGTATATATATCTAAAAATTATTAATGCTTCAACATTTGCCTATTATATCTTCCTTCTCTCTAAGAAAATACTTCTTATACTTATTATTTACTTTTCACTGCAGTGTACTTTTACAATGCTAATGTTTAAGGATAAAGCATTTATGAGGTATGATTCGTCCATGGGAATTCCGATACACCTGTCCCCCCGCCTTTTTTATTTCAGAATATTATGGTGGCACAAGCATTTTGGTTACATGAACTGATTTTGTACAGTTTGTGTCAAAGTTATAAGTGTGTCCATCACCCAGATAGTGTGCATTGTACCCGTTAGGTGTGAATTTACCCATCCCCTCTTCCCCCTCCCACCTGCTTCATTTCCGTTGACTTACTACCATATGTACATATGAGTGTTGATCAATTAGTTCCAATTTAAAAGTGAGTATATGTGGTGTTTGTTTCAATACAGCTGTTTTAAAGCTAGAATAATAGTACATGTGTGTACATATAAATTTAATATGGCTGAGATATATTCCCTTACGTATGGAAACATCTTACTTTTGAAGTTTTCATTCTGCATTTATAGAAAACTAACACAGTATTTTCCTGGAGTACAAGGAATGAATGATAAGAACGCTTATGCAATAAATTCTTCATGGGAGTATATTTACTATGTGTTACTGTGTACCCAGAAACAAGCAAGGCACAGTTCTTGTCTTCAGGGAGCATATAGTTTACAGGGAAGAGAGATGAGAAATTTAATTCCTTGCTATTCAAAATGTGTCTACAGACCAGCACATGCGTATCACCTAAAAGCTTGTTAGAAATGTAGAATCTCAGGCCATATCCCAGACCAACTGAATCAAAACATTCATTTTCACAAAATCCCCAGGTGATTTATACGCACATTAAAAATCAAGAAGCACCACTCAAATTCGAATCTGAGTAGGGTTACTGCCATAATATCTAGGAAAAATTAAAAAAAACTGAGAAGTTTGATGGATTAGAAAGAACTTGGTACCTACGCTTTGTTCTTTGTACAGAGAAATCACTACTCATGCACCTTTTACTAGCATAAAAATAAATGTTTTTAAAGGACTACTTGTTTTTTTAATGTTCATAATTTACATATCATTTGGAAAAACTGTTATGTTACTATTGACAATACGTCAGTTTGACAGAAATAGGACTATACAAATCCACATCATAAAGAAGTTTTCCTTTTTATTTTATCCATTGTAAGGTTTGTGGGGGAAGGAGTTGACCAGAGTGGCTTCTAAGAATAGCTTTGTCAGTTACTGGAATTCTTCAGTATGAGTGTGGTGACAACATGGGAAATCTTTCTGCTTCAAGATCTTTTGCCAGATGACATCTAAGCAGAACCAACTCTCATGAAAAATGATCATTTGGAAACTAAGGCATTTTAAATCATTTTCATACAAAGCTTTAAATAGATATGAGAATGAAGGAGGTCACAGGAATGTATTTTGATCAGGTCTATTTGTGCACATCAACACTTTGGCCACTGTCCCTCTGCTTCTTTTTATTGCCTTCTTTATCCAAGGCACTCACTGTGACCAGGAGGGAGTCATATAGGAATTGGGCATATTCTCTATTTACTTTGGCTTTGCATATCATTTTGATGTGTTTGAATGTTATCACTTTCACATGAAAGACCAAATAAGGAATTCCTTCTGAAATGTTTTCTGAATGTGACTGTATGTACATATAAGTGACATATAAAAATCATATATAAGGACTGACAAAAATGCATTGCATATTAATGTATGATTCCATAGTTAAAACAGATACAAAAGTAAAAACAAAGCCTTTACTTTGCAGAGAACATTGGACATTAAATTATTTTAAAGTAATTTTTAACACTTAAGAGTACCATATTCACTTGTGGTATACCCCAAAAGGTGAAGATCTTTTGTGATACAATAAGTATTATCTAGAGCCAAATTAGGAAAAGAACAAATAGTTACAAAAGAAAAGGCCTTATTGTTGAAACTTGATCCAATTATTTTAGTAATAATGACTTGATTTAATTAGCCATAGGCATTTTTAGCATTTTCATGTCTTTTTTATTTTTTATGTATCAGTTTTCAGATCTAATTACATTAAAATTATAATTCATTGCCATTATTTATGTTTTATATGAGTTCAATTGGGGTTTTCTCCTTGGTATGAAAAAATTTAGGGGGAAATGTTTGCACAAAAAAACTACCTTTGTAAATTAGAAAAGGTAATTAATTTTTATATACCACACAATATCTTACAAACAACTCAATTTTTTTCCTAACAAATTTTAAATGTCTCAAGTAATTGATTAATACTTGATATTTCTAAATATCTGGTCCAATTAACCTCCTTCTGAATTGCAATCCTATTATTAGAAAGTTATGTAGGATTATTTCAGTTAGTGACTTTTATTGTAAATACATGACTAGCATTTATGAAGTCTATTTGATGCACTAGTCTTCATAAATTCCTCTTCTGTAAGTGCCAGTAATAAATTGGCTAAACTTAAAATTCCCCTATTTATATTTAGCTAAGAATGGATGCTTATTCAACTGAGCTCTACCCAGTAAAACATAATCCACTTTAAGAGTTTTCAGAAAAGGGAATTAATGCTGGGAATTGATCACACAGGTGGCGGAATAGCTGAGAACAATAGTTGGCAATAGAGTAATCTACAGATTAACATCATCAAGAATCCACTTGAGAATTTTGGAGAATCAAAGGGAAGCAATGGTAAAACTGGAGCCCAGAATCAGGGGTCACGTTGGTTTATACAACCATTGTGGGGCTATCGTGTGGCAGCTGGAGTTGCAGAAGAGACAAGACGCTACCAGCAAAGCAGGTTGTATCCCAGTTGCTTCTCTCCTCCCTCCTTCCACCTCTCATCTTCACCTCCCTTTGACTGACCCAAGTCAGAAGTCAGCTGGCCTAGCAGCCAAGGAAATCAGCCTTCAGGGATCAAAAGTTTGAGGGATGAATTTGCTGGCAAACAGGCCCAAGACCTGCAAAATAATTTTCCAGGTTTTTATAAACACATGTGAAACCTCAAGCTTTAAAAGTAATTGTGGCAATAAGAATGCACACATTGCCCTCAAACTTAGCCTTCCTGAGAAATCTAGCACCTATATTTTTCTCTCATCAGAGAGGGCAGTGGCTAGCAAAAGCAATCATAGCAGAAAGAGAATTATATTAATCAAAGCAATTTCTGATGAAAGGAGGCATGGAAATCTCTAAGTAAGTTATAGAAAGAAAGCTACGCTCTTCAAACCACTGAATTGAAAACAAAGCTTCAGATGATAACTATATGATTTGACAATGATACCTCAAATTGCTCAGGAAAATCTCTTTCTTTACGGTAATGTTTCAGGCTATTTAAAACAGAATCTCAGTTGAGGAACTAAACAAAGATGCTAGGATTGGACATAGAAGACAGATGAATTTGGCTGTTATCCATGTAAGGATAGAAGCCAAAATTATGCTGACTAAAAATGGAGCCAAGCGATGTCATATAGATTTGAAAACCATGTTGTGCCAAGGAAGATGTTAATGTTTTTTCAATTTGCAGGTTTAGTAAGGATCATAAGTTGTTTGATTTCTTAATCTAGTTTACATATCCTAAATATCTATGCAACATTGCAAGGCCCTAATTTCCTTCTTTCTTTTTTTTTTTTTTTTAATTCTAGATTTAAGAATTTGGTCTAGATTTCAAGCCTGGTTAAATGAGAAGTATGTTACAGTATGTTAGTTCATTTGGGTATATTTTATTGATTTATGTTGCATGATTTATCAAATGCTATTAACTCATTCAAGTAAAGATGTTTTAAAATTATTTATAGCTTTTACTTAAACTAGCAATTGATTCAGCCTTGAAAGACCCATATTGGGACAGTATCAGAGGCAAAAGTCTCAAGGGATATTTCTTGCTTTCTCTTCTTTGTGCTCAGTGACTGAGATAAAGAACAAGGGTCATCTCTGCTTACTGTAATGATGGAGAGAGAGCAACTAGACCAACAGAAGATGTGGCAGAATCATTTGCAAGGGTGAAACTTGGGAATACATTTGTGAACCTGCTCAAAAGCTCAAACATACATGTCTCTGTACACAATTTGGGGCCTGTTAACATTTCTTAATATTTTAAACCTCTGAAATGATTATTATGACATTTGGTATCCTCAGATAAGATGACATTTAATGGGAAAAGGAATCTTTTATTTAAAGGTTGCCAGTATTTTCTTTCTAAGTCTATGGATGATAGCTAAAATAATATAAATCTTCCAGAAGATAAACCTCATAATGTTGAATGGCACTTGTATGTTTATACCACTACTTTGCTCCAGAAAGGATTTCCAGAGAGTACTAAAATGGAAAAAAGTAACAGAAGTTAAAAAGTAGTATGAAAAAAGAATAAATGGGATTAGAAAAATACATGTGCATGGGTGTGAGTGTGTACTGTAATTTGATTTTATTGGTAACAGGATGCAAAACAACCCAAGCAGTACAATTAAATGTTCAAGTTATGTAAAGCAGTGATAATAATGATAATATATGCCAACATATTTTATAAATATTATAGAATAATACACATGTGAGATATTATTATCTCTTTTGAGCCTAAAAACACCCAGAAGAAAAACATATTGAATTCTATTATTTATTTTAAATGGTTCTAAAATCAGAAAATCTATAACATTTTTTCTTAAAATAGACCTGTAAACTTTCTCTTCCACTTCCCCAGTTCCCTATTATTAATGTGACTCTCTTACTATACCACCATTTTATGGAATTTAAAACACTTTTCAGTGGTTGGATTTCCCAACTTAGGAACCTGGAATCTACTCAAAGTCTTAAGATACCATATCTCCTAATATCTGCTTGTCTTAGTCTGTTCAGGCTGATATAACAAAATGCCATAGAGATGGGGTGGCTTATACGTAACGTAGATTTGTTTTTCAGCTCTGGATGCTGTGAAGTCCATGATCAAGGCACCAATAGATTCAGCGTCTGGTAAGGCCCTGCTTCCTGGTTCATAGATGGGTATTTTCTCAGTGTAATCTCACAAGTACAAAGGATCAAAGGAGCTCTCCCAGGCTTCTTTTATAAGGGTGCTAATCTCATTATGAAGGCTCCACTCTCATGACTTAAATACCTCCCAAAGGTCCCACCACCTAATACTATCACCTTGGGGATTAGAATTTCAACATATGAATTTTGGAGGACACAAATATTCATGGCATTGCTCTTTATCAACTCACAGTCTGCTTTTCCTGCTTGTGCTTCCAGACCTCAGAACATTGCTGGTTAGATCTGTGGTCCTAGCTCCTTGTCTTGCCCATGTTCTCTCCCATCCTGTATAATCCTTTCCAGGACAATTCTCCCAGCTCTCATTTGCTGCAGCTTCCATTCCTGCGGACTCCTGCTTTGGGTCAAGTGTGTGAATATACCACCAGCAAGCAGCTTACATTTACTCACTCTCTGTTGTCCCATCTGACCAAGCTGCTCTAATTGCACAACAAGGGTACAGGCTTGGAAGGCATGAAAAATTTGATATCTAGGGAAGTGTCACATACCTAGATGTGACAAGAGCAGCGGTCTCAGAAAACAGGTGATGGGAGAGGACATTGATCCTGTAGGTTAGGGCTTCTTACAGAATCGAAGACCAGCTGAATCTAAAGCCTGCGCTCTTACCTGCTTTGTGTTATTTCCCGCAGCAGGCCTGTAAACTTGGTCTATGAGAAATCCATAATCTCATTTAGAAGCTAATTTCCTCAAAGACACAGAAGTCCACCGTACCAGATGTTATAATGCAGGTATTGCAAACTCCACTAGACAGTAACATAAATCAGTTAACTCTGTGAGACTCAATGATGCAGCAACTTCATGATAAATATGGAGCTCTGTGTAATCTGGAGAATGGATGTACCATCTAAACATGACCACAGAGTGTTGTCAGGAGAAATGCCAACCTAGTGTTGCCTGATATTCTCCTTTCACAGAGACCGTGGAAGATCCTTCCAGAAATCCGGGAGATCCAGATGTTAGTTAAAAAGTAACTTTTAAAAGTGGGCCAACATTGAGAACCAAACAAATAGGTCTGTGTCTCCTGTCTCTGGGTCTCCAGCAGTCAGGTTACAGCCTCTGTTAGCGACCTGAAGCCTTTCTTTTTCTGAGGCTAGACAAGATGCTTAGTCCATAACTGAAATATACTTAAAAATATTAATAATAGGCCGGGCGCGGTGGCTCACGCCTGTAATCCTAGCACTCTGGGAGGCCGAGGCGGGTGGATTATTTGAGCTCAGGAGTTCGAGACCAGCCTGAGCAAGAGTGAGACCCTGTCTCTACTAAAAAATAGAAAGAAATTAATCGGACAACTAAAAATATATAGAAAAAAAAATTAGCCGAGCATGGTGGCACATGCCTGTAGTTCCAGCTACTCAGGAGGCTGAGGCAGAAGGATCGCTTGAGCCAAGGAGTCTGCGGTTGCTGTGAGCTAGGCTGACGCCACGGCACTCTAGCCAGGGCAACAGAGTGAGACTCTGTCTCAAATAAAAAGTAAATAAATAAAATATTAATAATAGCAAAATCTAGCATGCTGTTCAAAATCCTTCAATGGCTTTGAATTCTAGTTGGCATGAGATCTAGCATTCCCCATCGTCCACAAAGCCTCTCATGTCCTGGGAACTTCCCAAATGTCTGGCTTCCTGACAAGCTACCTTCCCCTTTGCTTGCCACAGTTCACCCGCAGCAATCTCCTAGTTTCTCAGAAGTGCTAAGCTCCCCACCTGAGGTATTTTCACATGTTATTGGCCCTGCTTAGAATGTGTTTCCTCCTCTTTTCAACTGATAAATTCATACCTATTATTTTCATCTCAGATTAAATGTCATTTCCTCAGGAAAATGGCCTCCATAGATGACATTAAGTCCCCTTAGCCACTGCCCCTTTTCTTTAGCATTTCTCACTATTGCAATTAAATAACTCTTTGGGGTTTTTTTGTTTTTGTTTGTTTGTTTGATATCTATCGACCCCTACCCTATAGCTCCATAAATGTAGGCTCTGTCATCATTGAGTGGCGTGCCTTGCATGAAGTTGGAACTTATTATTAGTTGAATAAACAAATGAGGGATTTATCTATTCATGAATCTTGTATTGCATTTAGTATTTCTTGTGAGATTTAAATAAATTAGTCCATATAACATGGTTAGTACAGTGCTAGGAATATAGTAGTGTTAGAAATTCTTACGTATGTGTTTTTACTTCCTTCGTTAAAAACATAAAAAAATAATGACACAAAAACATGACATATTTTCTAATGTAATTCCCCAGATGTCTTAGATTGGGTTTGCCAAAAAGCAGACCCTGAGGCAAGATTTAAGTTTAAGGTGGTGACTTTGAAAGTAAACCCAGAAAGCATGGTAATGCAGTGGGAAAGTGAGGCAGAAAAAGGAGGAAAGCTAATCAGAGACAAGCCACTGGAAAAAAAAACAATAAAAAATAAATTAAAAAAAAAAGAAAAAGGAGGAAAGCCAATAAAGAGCCTATTATTTAGTAGATCACCACTTGGCCCAATCCTGCTGGGGACCCTCTGAAAGACTGTGTTCTACCTAAGCTCTGGGTTGTCCCATGAATGAGCAAGAAAGCTGGCTTATTTACATACCACCTTCCACCTCGCATTAGCTACCACTAAGGAGCACGAACAGAAAATCCTCAGGCTTTTTTCACTGATTGATTTTGTTCTATCTTTTTGCCATAATCACTGATGGGCTTCCTTCTAAGAATCACATGTGCTTTCTTTATAATAAGTATTTATTTTTGCTGGCAGTGTCCTAAATTGGTACAATATTTTTGTAAGGAAATTTGATAATGTGTAGCAAATAAATGAATGTCCTTTGGTCCTCATAAGTCTACCTCAAGATGCTTTTCCTAAGGCAATAATTATGAATATGTGTTAACATTTTTATTTTATAAATATATTAATTATTGTAGAAATTTAGAAAACACTGAAAAATATGTACAAAATAAAAGCAGCACTGCCACAACACAGACATGACTACTATTTATATTAAAATATTTTTTGAAAATTTTTTGAAATTACACTACATATGCTGGAATTTTCTACATTTTTTATAATGAACATTTTCTCATGGTTTTAAATTTTTTTCATAAAGGTCATTTGTAATAATATATTATCCTAAATTAGCATTGTGAAGCTTATTTAAACAGAACATTATCAATTTTCAACAGTTGCATAACACTCAGTTCCATAACATTGTATTAATATCTAGCATTTGACATATAGTAAGTACTTAGCAAATGAAAAAAAAAAGTCTATTAAAGAAGAAAGTAATTAATGTCAAACCAAAATATTCATTTCCTTAATCAGTAGCTCAGGCTGACTGTGCATACTTGTCATGTTTGGGGGTCTCAGGTAGTCCTAGTTAAAAAGTTTCTGCAGGAGCAACTTCTCTCCTTCCATCTGACTCATGGCAGAGATGAGTCTTAGACACAGTTTGATGCCCTGGTGGTTTATTCTGTCAGTGGCCTTGCAAGACAGGGAGAGCAGGCCAGTGGCATGGGCTAGATACAGTCAGGGGATCAGATGACCAACTGACCAGGAAGGTCTCCATTCAGAGACCATTATCAGAATTTAGGATTCTTCCCCTTTCCTGTATTCTGTATTTAGTCCAAGTCAGTTACTAGATGTTCTTTCCTAAAAGGAGTTTAAGCCTATTCTTGTAACAATAAGCTCTGTATTAAGGTTTATAAAAGTTGCATCTGTCCTGAGGTGTCCCTCTCTCCTGCCAGGTTGCATCATAGTGTTAAGTGACACGCAGAGTTGGCCCTGCAGGATGCTTAAGTGGAGCTTATGGTTATCATTGACCTCGTAGACATAGTATGTCTCTTATAGTATGCTACAATACTTGTATTATTAGTGTAATATCATGTCGTTGGTGCCAGGCATGCATGCTCTGTCATACTTCAGTGGTTCAGTTATGATGTATTTCCCTGTCTTCCTTCTCTTCCCTCTTTATACCCCATTTATGTGTCTCTTCCATACCAATGCTGAGATGGCAATTCTCAGCATAGGGTCCAAGGACATCTACGCTCATCTTGTCTTATTTCATACCTTCTACATTTATTCATATTTCTGACTCCCACTCTTCTTCCTCTGCTTCTGTCTAATACTAGTTCTTCCATCTTCATTCTGGTTCCCTTTCCTGTGTGATACCATAGGAACATTGATGCTCTCTAATCAGCATTTAAACTTGCTAAGTCTTTTCTATCCTAAAGCAAAAGAAAACAAAATTTTTTTCTCATATCCAATTCTCTAGTTACTGCTCCATTGTGTTTCTGTTTACAACAGAAATTTTTGGAAGCCAGAACTCTGTTTACTGTTCTCAATTTCTTATCTCTCATTCACTCTTCAGCCCTTTGTAACCTGTCTGCTCCAGTAAGTGACCTGCTCCCACAAGGCCACTAACCACACCCCTGCTTTGAAATTCAGTTGTAGCTGACAATATTTTTCATCCCTCTTGGCTACTATGATATCATGTACTACACTTCTTGTTTTTGTTTGTCTTATTTTGTTTTGTTATGGTTTTTTTGCATGAAAATCCTGGCTTCTTAGTTCCTTTTGTGTCCTCTCCATATCCATAAATTTTTTTGTTTCTTTTTCTGCCTACCCCTTAAATCTTTCTGGCCCTGAGGGATCAGGGCAAGGCCCTTTTAAGTCTAATTCCACATACTTTCCTCTAGTTTCAAAACTTTAACCATACCTTATTTGTAAATGACTCCAAAAATCTATAACACTATTCCACTTGGTTCTCCTGAGCTCTGTACACATATATCATTCATTCAAAAAACTTCAATGGGTACCTACTGTGCTCCAAGCTAATTGTCACATTTTGGGAACACAATGATGAGAAAGGGACAAGAGCTTACATTTTGGTGGTGATTACAGATAACAAATAAATAGGCAAATAAACAAAGGGACAAAGAAACTGGTGTAATTGTGTAATCAGGGAGATATTACAGCTTGGATAGAATAGAATTGAAGCTGAGAAAAGATGAAATCAGGGGAAAATGTCTGTTCTAGAGGATTCCATGATGAAACAGCAAGTATAAATGTTGTGAGGCAGGAAAGAAGTTGATGTGTTTGAGGAAGTAAACAGAGATCAATGAATTTGGATATAGAAATTAGGGTAGGAATGATAACGACGTGAGGTTGTAGAAGTATTCAGGAACCACAGAGGTCTTTGTGGCCCATAATCTTAAGGTTAGACTTTATTTCAAAGGCAATGAGAAGCTACTAAAGCATTTTTAGCAAGAGAGTAATATTTTATTATTATTATTATTATTGTTGTTAAAGACTATTTTTTAGAGTAGTTTTAAGCACACAGCAAAATTGAGATGTGTGTAGGTACCTTTTTAAAAAAAAAACTTTCATTCAAGTAAAATACAATTAAAGAAAACTACAGATACTATGAATGTACATGAGTTTTTGTAAGTTAAACACATCTGTGTAACCAGTGTGTAGGCCTAGTAGTAAAACATCGCTCTTATCCCAGATGTACCCTCATGTCATCTTGCAGTCACTATCTATCCCCTGCCCAGAGTAACCATAGTCCTGACTTTTAGCATGGATTAATTTCATCTATCTTTGTACTTCATATGAATGGAATCATACAGTATGTACTATTTTGTGTCTGGCTTCTTTCACTCTACATTCTGTCTCTGAAATTATCCCATGTCATTATGTCTAGTGGCAATGTATCCCATTATATGAATATTTCACAATTTATTTATCCATTCATCTGATGATGGGCACTTGGGTAATTCCCAGTTTTGGGAAATTGTATATAGTGCAATAGTTCTGAGCAGTCTAATACATGTCTTTTGTTGAATACATACATCCATTTGCTAGGAATATATCTAACAGTAGATTTGGGGATAAAAATGTATGCATATGTTCACTTTTATTAGAATTTATCAGTTTTATGAAGTGATTACAACATATATATGTATATTTATAGGCACACACATATGTGTGTATATATTTAATTTTTTATTTAGATAAATATTTCAGAAGTACAGAAGAGCTATAAGAATGTTTTAAAGAACCTCCATACTCCTTTGTTCAGAATCAAATATTGTTAATATTTTGCCCCATTTTCTTTGTCATTTGCCCTCTTTATATGTATGCATATTACTTTTTCTATACCATTTGAAAGTAATTTACATGCATGATGTGATTTTACTTCTACAATATGTACTAAATTTTGTGTTACCTAAAATTAAGAATTTTTGTCTTACAAAATCATAGGAAAGTTATCCACTTTAGTAAATTTAACATTGATATATAATATTTTTCTTAATCTTTCACTGGTATTTCGGTTTTGTTGATATACCTAATAATGTCCTCTGTAGCATTTTAAAAATCCAATGAAGGATTGCATTTAGTTTTCATCTTTTAGACTTCTTTATTCTAAGACAGTTGCTCTGCTTTCTTTGTCCTTTATGACATAGACAATTTTGAAGTACACATTAGATAGTGAGGGATTCCTGCTCTCCTAGGTAAAAAGGTGGGCACCTGTCTTGGTGCTGCCCCACCTTAATCCTTCCCTGAGTAACTGCCACACCTGGGAAGAAGGAGGAACACCTGCCAATCTGCAAAAGGATAGAGGGAACTCCCCAGCCCTTAGGCCAGGCAGCCCTGGCACAATAGGATCTGGAAAATGACCTAGAGTAACCTAAAGGTAATTACCATGTCATTAACTGTCCAGCAAAATGGTTCAGTTGTGACGTCTGAACCACAAGGAGGACCCAATCCAGATAATATAAAACAAGACCTCAGATCGTTACCAGACTCCTTTTGTTATTACAGTGGGCCTGTTTGTCACCTATGGCAAACATATCTTGTTCTTGCTCTGTAAACCTATCTTGCCCTTTCTCAATAAACTTTGTTTCATGCTTACTTTGGTTTCGGTGTGTCTGGACATGTTTCAGCCAAGAGCATACCAAGAACCAAGAATGGACAACTGCCAACCTGACACACAGAGTTACTTTTTAGTAGAACATTTCTCACTTTTGAGTTGTCTGATAATTCTCTATGGTTAGCTTCTTCATTCCTGGCATGCATAAGTGATGCTGTATCCTCAAATTATCACACCTGGAGGCACACAATATATATTTGCACCACTCAAGGTTGTGTAATTTCTCCAACATTTTATTTACTGATTTTTCCCCTTGCTACTGAAAAAGGTGGGGACATATTTTAAGACTGAGCAAGTATCTGTCTCCTTATCAAAATCCACCCCTCTCTAAATTTAGCACCAATTGATGATTCCTGCCTGAACCAGTCTTTACAGGGATGCCTGCAAGGTGATAATTTTATACCCTCGCACTCCCTTTACACTTATGAGTCAGCACTTGGCATTCTACTGTAAGCAAGAGCCCTTCCTTTGCCTTGTGTATTTATTTATGATTGTATGATGCATTTTTAAAAGATAATTCTGGTTGCTGCTTAGAGTATCATTTAAGTGGGGCAAGAGTGAAACGAAGGGAGATAAGTTATCTGGATGCGATGAGATTTAAAGAAAGAGATAATAAGATTTCAAACTAGAATGGTAGCAAATCAGATGAGGATAAGATGGGGATAAATGGATGAATTGAGATAGGTTTGGAGTTCAAATAAACAAGATTTGTTTAGATAAACAAGGTAAGAGATAAGCACTCTCCCAGGTCAATTTTGAACCACTGAATGGAATTGCCACAGGGAGAAGACAGGGGAAAAACAGGGTTGGGCAAAGATGGGATTGATTTCAAGTCTGCTAGACTTAAAATGCTTATCAGACATTGAAATGGAGATGTTAAGTAGGCGATTGCATAAACTAGTTTGTAAACCAAGATTTTGATCTAGAGTGGAGATATATATTTAGACAGCCAAGATCCTATAAAGGATATCTACTTACTGAGGAGTCACTTAGGAAGCGAAAAGATAGGAGGGTCTAAGATAGATCCTGAGCATACTAGAGTAGGGTAGAGAGGGAGTTAGCAAAGAAGTCTTAGAGGAGCATACTATAGTGCAGAGGAAACTAGTAAAGTGCTCTAGAAGTGCAAAGAGGGGAATGCTTAAGAATGAGGCTGATTGGATGAAATACACTGAGTTCTACTGAGAGCTGTTGAAATATTTAGTTGGCTACATAGATATGCCCACTTGGATGTCCCAAAAATATCTCTAAAAAGTTGGAGTTATCATGAGTCCTCTCTACTTCCACATTTAATTTATCATAAAATTCCTTTTGAGTCTACTCTCAAAATATATACTGAATTCAACAATGCCTCAACACTTCCACTGCTACCCTTCCCATCTAAGCCATCACTGTTACTCAGCTGGCTAACTACAGGAACTTAATAAATTGTCTTCATCTTTACTCCCTTTGGTTCATGCCCAACATAGAATGATCCAGTTAAAAGATAATTCTACTCTGGGAGCCCAAGGTGGGAGGATTGTTTGAGGTCAGGAGTTGGAGACCAGCTTGAGCAAGAGCAAGACCTGGTCTCTACTAAAAATAAAAAAAATTATCCAGGAATGGTGATGTGCACATGCATTTCCAGCTACTCAGGAGGCTGAGGCAGGAGGATCGTTGGAGCCCAGCAATTTGAAGTTGCAGTGATCTATGATCATGCTATTGCACTCTAGCTGGGGCACAGAGAAAGACCCTGCCTCAAAAAAAAAAAAAAAAAAAGATTATTCAACTTACGCCTTTCATCAGCTCTCACTCAGAACAACAGCCAAAGTACTCACAGTAGCCTAGTAGACTACATGATTTGGCACTTGCATACATACTTCACTGACTTCATTTTCTATTATTTTATCCTTCATTATCTTTTTGCTAGCCACAATGGCTGTCCTAGAACATGCTAGGAAACTCTTTACCTCAAAGCTTCCTAGGAACCCTTTCGTATAGATGGCAAATAAACTCATAAAAAGATGTT